>CAUYRT010027104.1:0-109432 GCA_963574885.1 Lepilemur ruficaudatus | reverse complement strand
TGTGTGTGTGTGTGTGTGTGTACATATTCTTTCATTTATTGGGTGCTTACAGGATGCCAGGCATGGTGCTAAGTGCTTTGCATAAACTATCACATTAATTTTCACAGAAACTACATTAACTAAAAATTATTTTTCCCATTTTACTTATGAGGAAAACTGAGGTTTTCCCAAGTCCAATGTGGAAATTGAATCACATAATTTTATTGGCAATTGATAATCCTAACAACCCTTGGTTCTTTTGAAATGTCTTGGAATCATTTATATCCCTGCTATCATAGAACTGCATTACAATCCTACCAACTGTCTACTACCTTACAGGAACACTTTCACTATTTTAGAAAACCTGAAAACACATCACATAAGAGAATTAAAATATTAGACCACTTGCCATCAGTAGGAATTGAGTTTACCAGGTTTTAATTTTCTTTTTATCCTTCTATGGTTCTTCATTGGTGATTTAGAAGTTGAGGGCCATGATCCAAGGTGGAGAGTATAGTCATCCTAGCAGCCTCCAGAAGACTCCTGAACTCTAAGATGAGATGGTCCATGAAATTGAATTGAGACTAGCGTGTAAGGAGCTGATCCCCAAAGTTGAGAGATGTTTTTCGTCTGTTCTAAACAAAGTTATTCCCAGATACCAGCAGACATCTACATATATGAACAAAAGAGGTTGCAGGATGGCACAGCGATAGCAATTACACTGTTCCTTGTCACAGAGCTCTTCAGCAACAGGGAAACAAAAGCTCTGGGGCCAGGGAAGCCATGGGCAGCAAAGACTGCTGCTTCCCTCCCACTCCCAGAGCAGAAGGGCCAGAAGAAAGCCCCAGGGTTGTTACCAAATGTGATTTTCTTTGCTGTATGATATACTTCAAGAAAAGCAAAGTAGCTACCTATATATGCACATTTGGAATAGATAAGGCACACTATCCCTAATTTTTAATTCATTTTTCTTTTGGTGAATGGCTGATACAGTTCCAGTTACAACAGAAACCAGAAAATGGGGCTTAACTTTTGTTGTAACATTTATTACAATTAATACAGGGTCTCCAGCTGTCTTTGATCTCACATGGTACCAGTTCCAAGTAAGCCAGGAAATGTGCAAATGTTCAAAAAGGGGACAGCTAAATCTATCAACTGCTTAAATAAAAGAGGCAGAATTTCTCAGCCACATGAACACCTTGTCAAATAACTATTCCTGCTGAAATTAGACCTGGAGTTAGTGGGTAATACCCATAAATTAAAATTCTTATAAATTACACCTTATTTAGAGCCAAGAGCATATACCAGTTAGTTATGGCACCAGCAATTTCTATATTCTGATGCTCTGTTGGTGGATAATATCTACAGTGTCTTCATTCAGTAGTGATAGGAGGTACTCGGAGGACTTACAGGAACTGATTTCAAGAAGAACTCAGAGCTGAGATGATTAAGGTCCTCCACTCACCTTTCCTTTAGTGCTTTGACTTAAGTGAGGACCATCTGAATGAAAGAAGGGGATAATCCCAAATTGCAAACTAAACTTAAAAAAAAATAACTTTTGAGTTTGAATTTTACCTCAGTTGAAAGTTTTTAGTTGTTATTCCTTTTGTAAATCTGAACTAGCTCTGCAAAAACACCTGTGTGTTACCCTCTTACAGAGAGTGTGCAAATGGCATGCCAGGTTCCCGGGAGACCCAAACACCTGGGGCAAGTGCCAGTAGAAATCTTCCCCACTTCTACTGTCTCGCATGTCCTCAAGGGTTTTTTTACCAGACAAAAAGAATTGGCACCAAGAGAGACAAAAAAATTCTTTTGCAACATTTGTCATATTTCAGTAGCTGGTTCTTTTGCTGAGTCTGTTTACTGAAAAAAGGAGTGCCTTTTCATGGAATCTCTGCCTCTGTAAATAGCTAGGTAAAGCATACTTGCCATGCTGAGACCTACCTTGTGTATCTGCCCAAAAGAATGCCACCAACTTGACCTTATGCTTTAGAAATTCACCCATCAGTTGTATGATAGGAAATTCTATCATATAACCACATTATCAGCGGGGCAGACGACGAGTATATGGCTAAAACTATTTTTTAAAGAAAGCAATTCACAAAGTTTCCCATCAGTTCATAGTCTGCCTTGCATCAATTGCTTCAACCCCAGCAAGTACGATTATTCCAACATAAAACCAAATGACAAGCACAAAGTTAAATTTTGAAACCCAATTCTTCTTTTAAAAAGTGTTCAGTCTGCTCTACATTTAATAATAGGTTGCTACCTTATTCAGTTTCAGAGCTGCATCTGAGTTATATGTTTGTCTATGTTTCCTTTTCCTCAATGGTGAAAAAGGCAAGGCTACATACAACTCATCAACGAAAAAAAGTGAAGGAAAAGCAAAGGAGCTTATTCTATACCGGAGAAGAGTGTTAACTTCCGAAGCAAAATTTTCTTTCCTATTGATCTGATATTCTCAACTACAGTATCACTAAAGGACTATGTAAAGTAACTTTACAGCATGTGTTATGAAATTGATAGTGTGGCTAGAAATACTATAAAAACCTCACTAATTCAGGCTAATTCTAATCGCTTGAATTAGTGACCGTTCTAATTACAGGGTATTTTTAAAAAGGAAATGCATTTTTATTATTTGCATAACACAGATTCAATCCTAAAAATATGGCTTAATGGCATTCCTCAATAGAGAAAATTATTGGAATTAGTGTATCTATTTTAGTAAGAGTTAGGGTTCTCAAAACAGGCATTTTTCTTAGGTAATTTTCATATTCTTTTTATAATTATATTTAACTCATAAATTTTTCAGCAAATGCTTTCATTAAAATATTCTTAGTCCCTTTCTGAATTTTAATAAGACCCTAATGAAGTGAGTTTAGAAATTTAAAATACATACTCTTTTATAAGAGCAGTAATCTATAACAACTCACAGAATTCCATGGAATTTCAGCTTCTTTGCAATAAATGTGCTTTTTATTGACTGTGAATATACAATAGGAGCAATAGGACCTTCACAGTAACACTGACGTTACTATTTCCCTGCATCCGTCCCAAGAGGCAGTGCTACCACGGGACGAGCCAAGGCAAATATGGTTTTTAGACAGTAGCTGTGAAATGCTTAAGGACCATCGTGGCTGGGATGATTCAGGTCAGTGTAGAGATGGGACACACTTTCACACTCTTCAACCATACGCTACAATCCATTTATTGC
This sequence comes from Lepilemur ruficaudatus, assembly GCA_963574885.1. Taxonomy (NCBI): domain Eukaryota; kingdom Metazoa; phylum Chordata; class Mammalia; order Primates; family Lepilemuridae; genus Lepilemur; species Lepilemur ruficaudatus. The sequence goes on along the minus strand of CAUYRT010027104.1, from coordinate 106,239 downwards.
CAAGATAGAGAACTGGCAGGCGAGATGCACTCACGAATGCCAATTAGGAAATGCTCTGACAAGGGCATCTCTTATGACACATGTGCAACTAACTCCAGATGACATAGATTTAGATTTAAATTAAGCAAGTAAATTCTCGCGACACCTACTCACGATCAACCAGATCAACTGCAGGCTACCCCAAGTGTTCCAACAGCAGTCAAGCCACAGTTTCAATTTGCTTGAGAAGGCTAAGCTAGTAAGAAGGGTTATTAACATGGTGCGACCAAGCCTCTGCTGGCCAAGTGAACTAGGGAACCAGGGTGATTTTATTATCAAAAACTGCCCTGAACATTGGAAGCCAAAGCTTAATGATACAACTTAGTCCCTGATTGCCTGAGTTCCCCTACACTCTTCGTCAAAAGGGACTGGTTTCCAGGTGGAATAAAGATTGCAAGCTTTTTGTATTTAAAAGAATATTGCAGAGCAAGTCCTCTGAGGTATTCAGGGGAATTATTCAAACTTCTATTTTGCTTGACCAGCTATTAAATAGAAACATGGATGGGAAAGTGACGACTCCTATAAATCCCAATAGCCACTTACATTCTATTTGTCACAATGGATGAGATAGAAATCTGATTTTAAAATACAACTCTTTGTTCCTTGCAATGCTCATATGTTAGAAGAATCTCCTTCTAACCACTTTTGACAATTTTTTCCATTTGATAACTATTGAAGAGATAAGCTAATAACATAAGGAAAAGCAGTTCATAGATTCATATCCAAACATAAATCTAAGACCAAAAGATGTTCTTAGTATGTGTAGCTTGCCAAATCCAGGTGTATAGTAAGAAAATTATAGACAGTTAGGGACTTTGGGCAAACTACTTATCCTTTTGATCTTGTTTCCTCATATGAAAAAAAAATGGCAAGGATGAAATGACCTCATGTATGAAAGCACAGGGCACAGTGACGGGCACTGGGCAGGCAAGAAAGGGAAACGGTATTATTGCCACACTGTCCTCTGGTGCAAGCCATCTCCACCACCCTCTGCTCCATAAAGATCTAATTAATTTACATAGTGGGAAGTTACCACTGGAATGGAATTGCAAAGACAAATAGGTAAGTGTGGGCCGTGTGTGAGTATGTGGGGTGGGGGGAGATTGATTAACTTATTTACTTATTCAGTTTTTTAAAAACATATCCCAACTCAATCTAAAAAATTTGGAGTAGGGTATGCCATCTTCCCTCTGGCTTCTCCCTTAAAACGTCATCCATGGATTACTGAGTAGCATTTCCAGCAAAGAGCCATGAGCAATGGATTTGGGTTCTGTGATTGTTTGATCATGACTAACCTCTTGGGAACAAACATTCTACTTCACAAATCACATTCTTTCTCTGTGGTGAGAATGAGATTTAGAGCCTGGAACTAGAGATGGACCCTAATTCTAGACCTAGTCCAGGGACACAGTTGGGTCTGAAGGACCATCTTGTTATTTATGCCAGATGCTCCCTATGAGATGGTGAGTGCTGAGAATCTGATAAGGAAGATGGAACGAGAAAGCCAGTCTCTCTTGCCTGTCTGTGGTGCATCAAATCCAGATATAGCCAGCTGTGCCACATCTGGTCTTGTGGTCTTACACGCCCAGTCCCACTATATTCAGAGTCAGGGAGAAAGGACCTCTGAGCCCGTAGCGCCCAGAGGCCTTTCCTGACCACCCACCCTTAGGTGGCCTGTTGCCATTTGCTATCACATTGTCATGTTTTATCTTCATCATAGCACTCGTCACTACCTGATATTTTCTTGCTTACTTATCTGGGGCTTTTTTTTGTTGTTATTATCTCTCTTCCTCCACACCCCACTAGAGTAGTATGCTCCATGAGAAGACAAACCTCATCTGCCTTGTTCAGTGCAGCATGTCCAGCAACTAGCACAATGGGATCCTTGTACACACTCAGTGTTTGTTTGTTGAATGAATGAATAACTGGTGGTAGAGGGGCAACTTCAGCCCCTCTTCCCACACCTCGACTGGTGCCTGTCCTGACTTCCCTCCAAGCACAGACCAGGTGCCTGCAAAATTAACTGGGCCATGATGGCTGATGGTAGGATTCCTGGTCATTTAAAAGACACATGGTTCCATGTGTCTCTCTCCCGGGCTTCCCACCTGAGATGTCAATTGGATTTTACCCTATGGGAAGGTCCACAACACTCTTGAACTTCATCTTCCCTTCCATGCAGCAACATCCATCATCTGCTGGGTCTCTCTCTCTCATTCTCTCTCTCTCTCTCACACACACACACACACACACACACGTGCACACACACACACAGGTGTGTGTGAGCACATGAGTGGACATTCATGCACACGCAGCCCTACTTTGGAGGATGGCCCTGTCTCATTTTCTCGCCACAGGAAAGACTGAACTTGCTGGTCCAAAGATTTATGGTGGAGAAGGAGAGAAGAGGGAGAAAAAGTCATGTACTCCAATTGAGATGTTTTTCTGTTTTTTTCTAATCAGAATTCTTATTTGGAATATTATTTGCTTGTTCAGCTATAAATAAAGTTGCACTTTAATTCCCATTCTGGGTTTTTTCTTATATAGAACCTGGGAACCCTACAAAGAAGTGAGGGTGGGGATGTTTAACAGGGCAAGATTTGGGAATTCCTGGGTACCTAACCATAATTCCACTAAAATAGACCCAAACATCATCCTCTTTACCTCTATGTTGAAATTGGAGCATTATTTTTGAACTGAACAGATTGTGTCATGTAATAGCTGGTAATTTCGAAAGCTGTGTGTGGAAGTACATGGGACAAACAAGGATGGGAGGGCCCAGGTGGGAAGGGTTGTGCAAGTCTTTGCCCTCAGAGCCCAACACTGTCATCCCCATTTGTGTCCCTACCCTTTCCCTTTGGAATAAGGGGTTTATGTTTACTATCTGTCCAGACGATCGGACTCATCTTAACAAAATATCATGGCTTCACTTTTAATACCCTACCTTGTCGCATGTCAAAAATCACTTATAATCATTTTTTAGTAGTAAAACTCTAACCTAAATGAAATGGACCTTACAGCAAAGCTATGAAATTATTTCAGATCTTTCAACCTTTTGGAAACTTATTATTGAAGGGTATATCTGTGACATCTTAACACCTCTAATTACAATATTTATAACTAATTAAGGATGAAGCGATTTTCCAAAATAAAGGTTAACCAGATTTTTCTGGTTTGTCATGTAAATACCTATCATATTTTATCTTCCTAATATATGTCAAGCCCCAAATCATCTGAAATGAAATTTTGTGTAATTGAATGTTACTTGGAAAAAATGGTCTAAGAGGAACTTGAAGATTTTTGCCCTGATGTTTGTTGATTTAAGATTTGATTGATGAAATTTTTATCCTAATGGTTACTATATTTCAAGTCATATAAAAGCATTCATCTTCATGATAGGCCACAAAGTAGACCTAAGGTAAATACAATTTTAATGAACATATTTTTGTTTTCTAGGACCAGGAGGCTTTAATGTGAGGTCTACCAATCTTTCAAGGAACAAAGTATTCTAATACCACATAAACACATACAATAAAAGAGGGAATAACTCTCAAGCTCTCAAGATACTAAAGCTTATCATGGATAGTAAGACAAAATATAATTACAGACTAATTTGACCTGTGAACATATTTGTTATAAAAGTAGGTTCTGAAGCTTTTGATAAATCAAGCCATAAACAAGTAAAATCTTCAGTCATACGTGTAATGACAATCTAATATGCTTCAACTATCGTTATGGAAAATGAAGTTTGAGAAAAGTAAACATTGAAGTATTTCCAATAAATAGCCTATGCAATGTGGACGATGTTGGTATATTACATATAGTTTCCTAAGTGCAAAGAAATGGGGCTGGACTGGAGAGCTCTGCACTCCTTTCCAATGAGAAAATTCTATGAACCTACAAAAAACATGCAAAATGGGCAGCAAGTTTTAAAAGTTAGCACTTCATTTCATTGGCAGTATTAAATGATCTCATACCAACTTCATCACAAAACATGAGAAAGCAAAAGAAAATATGTCAATATAGTGTTCATTGCTGTGTTTCCTCATGTTTATTTCTCCCTTCATTTTCTCATTCTAAACGTGACACAAAAATTAGAATTACTTTTCTCCCAATGAGTTTCCACCTGGCACCGCCTATGATGGGTGGGAACAACCTCAAACTAATAAGGCTCTGGTAAGAACAACTGCAAAGCTACAAGAGATTAACAAAAAAAGACCTGTCTTAGGCAATACACAGAAGAATGCTTCACCCCAGTGTCCACACATCTTCAGTTGTTTTTCTTCAGACCTTCAGAAGGGGCTCCTTTAGGGCCATCCCAGCAGCCTGCCTGAAAGATACTGAGCGGGTGCTAACCAGGCTGCTGCCTATTTTAGGGATCCAGTTGGGAAAAAATAAAGGAAGAACTCATGAATTTAAACACTGGAATTGGCAAAGTCTCCAGCCTTGCTACTTGTGTATCTACGTTTACTGTTGAACCGTAAAGCTATACTACGTGTGACTCTACAGAACATAAAAGAACAAGCCATCCTTTCATTTCCTTCTAGGCTTTTAGAATTCTTACAAATCTGGGTTTCTGCATCTCTGTAGACTTAAGGAATGACAAAACAGTTTCTAAAGAGCCAGCTCGTTCTAAAAAAACAAACGGGCTGAGAGAGGTGGCGGGTGGTAGGCGGAGACAAGAGCAGAGGCTGCCTTTGAACTCGGAGTCTTCCAAACCACAGCACGTCCGCACTATCCACAAGTCACTGGCACAGTTGTGAAGACACGTGGACGGCTCTGACACTGGGAACATTTGATGGTGTATATGAACTGGCGAAGCCTGACGATGCAGTGGCCGTGTGCAAGTCAGTGGGTGAGGATCGCAGGGTCAAGGGACCCCATCTTTGCCCTGACTTGTGAGCCTGGGAAAGACACTGCATCGCCTGTGCCCTTCCTATCAGTAACGTAAGTGTCATAATCACCCATCCGACAAAACTCTTAGAGGATATACTAATAATAGTGATAAGAAAATATTTTCAAAATCAAAGTGTCATAGAAATGCTAAATTATATGAGCCAGGCCTGCCAGGGCAGTCGTTTTTCTGGTATCATTTAAAACATGGTCGGAGGTGCATTATCTCTTTCGTGATTCCAGAGAGACAAGGGCTCAGGTGAAATATTTCTGGCCTAAGACATGTAACAAGAAATTATTTGATTACTCCGCTAGCGTTTACGACACATTTTATCCTACAGTTTTTCACTGAATCTTCACAATAAGCCAATAAAATAGGTTGGGCAGATACAATCACTCCCATTTTATGGAAAAAGAAGCTGAGGTCTCAAAGGGTTCACAACTTGCTCAGGTGAAATATTTCTGGCCTAAGACATGTAACAAGAAATTATTTGATTACCCTGCTAGCGTTTACGACACATTTTATCCTACAGTTTTTCACTGAATCTTCACAATAAGACAATAAAATAGGTTGGGCAGATACAATCACTCCCATTTTATGGGAAAAGAAGCTGAGGTCTCAAAGGGTTCACAACTTGCACAAGGTCATGGCCAGGTAAGGCAGAGCCCAGGCTAGAGTTCAAGTTCCTCACTCCTAAACCTACACTCTTTCTAATTTACTGCACTACCTCTCAAAATGGGAAGGAATGGAAATTAATTGATGGATTTATTATTATTAATAGTATCAGCTCACATTTTCTGAGCACTTGCAGTATTTCCCTGCATCATCTCATTTAATCTCCCACTTAGGACGCAGGTACTGTTTCTTAAGGACACCTTCACTGACAATCTCAATCCAGAAAGAGAATTTCCTCTACAAAAGTTGCATAGCATTTTTTCCTCACAATACTCATTTGATATATATCATAGGTAATTCTGTACTTTAGCTAATTTTTCACGTGCATACTGTGTTGTGATGTCCCCTAGGAGAGGAGGAATATCCATCTTTACACTTCCCATGGCACTCAGAACAGTGCAGTGTGCATTATAGATCTCAATTAACATCTGCTGCTTAAGTGACTACAGGTATGTGATTTTTAAAACAACTTATACGGAACCATGTTTCATAGTAATAAATATTGCACATTCCAGAAAAATGAGAAGTTGCAGCTCTTCCATTATTTGGATGAACATTAGCTGATTACACGTCTGCTATACCTTAGAAATGTGTATTTTCAAGGCTCAGAATCGGCCAGTGGGAATGAGCCCACCAAAAGAAGAATAAGTACCTCCCTTCTTTGCCTGATGGCTCCTTACCTGATAACATATTGTCTGTTTTTATTGAGGGAAACTTCAAAGTCATCTCATGCTTGTGCCTGTGAATCATCAGATGATCCTCTGTTGGGAAGCGCTGTCAGACAAACAGGAAAAAAAGGAGGGGAGAAGAAGAGCCATTTAGTTCTGTAAAACATATTTACCATCACAGAGAAAACGATTTATGCAGCATTGCAAAGATGAGAGGCAAAACAAAAAATCAGTTTCGAAAAAGTGTGAAAGCTGAGTAAGTAGAGTTACAAGATTTTTTATGCTAGCAAATGTGCTGGGATGCTCCTTTGAATAACACCCAATATATGCATCATAATATCCATTACCATTTACCAAAGCAGTTAATTATACTGAAGAAAAATCTGGCTGAGTACTCATAATAAGTAGGTCATTTTCTGATACCCTACACTGTCCCCAGGAACTTTTTAAAAGGCCTCTACTTCTTAGATAGTCCCTGGATGTAGCCAACTGGGTTAACTAATCAGTAAGCTATATATTTCTTTGGAAACTAGAGGTTTGCTCTGAGGGTAGACTTTAAACTTTGTATTTAGTTAAAGGATAAAACAGGAAGAGGTAATGAACAACGTATTAAAATAACATATGCACCAAAAATATTCTGTGAACTAACACCTACCTAGGGTAGGCAGCATCTTTAAAAAAATAAAAGTGTTTAAATAAATGTGTATTTGTGGTCACAAAGAATAATCAATAACGGCAACATGACAAAATTAAAAATTTCCCATTTCTTCTTACACATATAAGAAAGCCACGTCAAAAACAGGAAAGTGAATTTAGACCTGAGTAGCACTGGAATTTTGCAAAATCACTTGGAACTTTGCTTTAGTAGTTACTGCTTTACATATTAATGTAAAATTTAGTCTAAGGCATGAAAAGTACACCAGACATTATCCATAGATTAACCCAAAGTAGGAGAAATGCACGGTGGAGGAAAAGAATCTTGATTCATATAAGACTCTGGGAAAGTATTATATGCCATGCTTAATTTGTAGAGTATGTTTCTGTTCATGAAGACCTTGCCCGCCCAATATCTGATTTTTTATAATTTTTAAAATTATACATATGATTTTATAGTAATATGACAAGTTATTTTCAGTGTTCTGTACTCTGTGCAGTGTAAACCAATATTTTTAATTTTCAGGAAATGATATTATGGTTGTCAAATATTTTTTGCTGTCTGACTTCTGCTCACACGGTAGTATAAATTTTCTGGCCCTCTTGTGGTTGGGTAAAGCCATGTGACTAGTTCTGCTCACTGAGGAATGAATGAATGGAAGTGACATGCCACTCAGAGGTGAGCATCCAATTCCTGGTATAAGACCCTCTAATGGTCCCCCTTTCGCATCCTTTTAGCATGGCAACTCACAGTATGGGCGATAGTGGCCACTCAATCATCCCAAATCTCTGAAGGATTATGAAGAGTATTTCTGAATTCTAAAGGATTATGAAGAACTTCCTGCTGATTGACAATAGCAATGTATCCTTAGGTAACAGAAATAAGCCTTTGTTGTTTTAAGCCATTGAAGCTTTAGAGTAATTTGTTATTGTAGCAGATCCTGTCCTGACTCAGACTGGTATGTTTGTAATAACTGAACTGAAGACAGTATCTGCTTTATCAAAGTCAAATGAAAATAAAGGACAATAAATTCTACTCAACATTTCCAAATCTTTGACAATTTAGAAAATCTTTCAGAGCCTCCTACTTTTGTAGGATAGTCAATACAAATTTCAATTAACTTTTTATACTATGGTAGAAATCTTCCCTGCAAATTGGATTTACATTAAGGAGAACAAGGAAATTCACTGGGCTGAACTGCATGGAATATTCCAAAGGTAGTTCTTTGTATAAATATCACTTATTTACTTGTCATTTATATCACATAAATTGAAGAGCACAGAATTTGAAAAGCATGGTAATTATGCCAGATTTATGCCAGATTTCTAAATACATAGAAATTTGTTTTATATGACATGGTTTTTTTGCTGCTGGTTCATCTATTCTCTTGGTCTTCCGCAGCAATTGTTTAATGACTGCACCAAATATGTGACATTACCCTGTGTGACTGAAAGACAATGGTTAAAAATGTCCTAGTCTTTCTGTCGAAAATCTTATTATAATTTTGGAGAGCGTGTATAACATAGTAATAGCCTTCATCTCTTACCTAAAAGCCATTTTTGACTCCATAAAATAATAGCCTAAAGTAGGATATTAATCAGAATACTTCTTAAATAATAATAATTTCCATAATACTTCATATTAACTATAATTACCCTCCAAACAAAACAAAATACAGATCACGGAGACATCTGTGACTTTTCAAAAAAAACATTAGGTAGGAAAATAACAGTAAATTGTAAATAATCAAAATGTACAGTCTGCAGCAGATACGGAGCTGAGAGAGGCCACTGGGACCCAGAACATGGCTAATGCAGAGAGCAAAGGAAGAGTGACACTAATGTTGGGACAAAGGAGAGTGACATTAACGTTGGGCTCTGTGAGATTAGAAAGAGCAAGAGGAGCTTGTTTTTCTCATTACTTCTGAGACAAAGATAATGTCTTAGGAGCTGTAACAACAACAAAAAAATCTCCCAGGTATTACAGGCCATTCCTAATAGAGCAAAGTTTCCTTCCAATGAGGGGAAAAAAGGAAAAAAAAAAAATCTTTCCATGGCCCCAGTGCAGTGCAAGCACTGATAATTCACATTCCCTTCCCCTTCCAATTCCCAGCCATCTTTCTTCTCCATGCAGGTTCCCAGGCTATGAGACATCCCTAAAGTCACTGCCAAGATCTCAACAATGACGTGACTGTGAGTGCCTAATACCCCACTAGGGGACACTTGGGTGACTGCGACATTTAATTCTAACACTTCTTCAATTGAATGATGCACATATTTTTATAATATCTTGTCAAGGAAAAAAGAAACCCTTTCACATTAAATGGAGACATCGCGTTTTTAGATGCATCTTTATATTTAAACTTGCAGTGGAGGAAGCTTGGAATTGTACTTTAAAATCAAAGAACTGTAAATTCTAATTTCTATATCTGTCTAACCTTCTCCTCAGTCCACTCAGCCTTCTCAAAGAAATGACCTGCTCCTTTGCCGAGAAGTTCAAGGTCATTCCACATGGATTCCCTTTAGTGTTTATTACCGCCTCCGCCTCAGCATTTGTGGGTGAGTTCATTGACTCTCTTTCCATCCCCTCCTCTCTCAGAAGAATGAGCGTCCCCACTCCTCTGCGGGATCCTCTCCACCCGGCGTCTTCTGGGGACTGGCCCTGCAAGCCAGCACGCTCACTCCTTCCTTCTCACTGGTTTCTTGCCCTTGACTAAATCCAGCTTGGCTATCCTTTAATTTTAAAAAAGCTGCTTCCTTCTCAGGCTACCATTATATCACTGTGCTTCCCGTCACTGCCTGGTGCTCCTGAAAGAGTCCTCTGTGCTCGCCACCTCCACTTCCTCACCACCCACTCGCTCATTAATCCCTTGCAAGCTGGCCTCCGCCCTGCTCCCCTCTCATAGGTCGCCGGCAAGCACCTACCTGCCAAACCCAACAGCCTCCGCTCAGTCCTCTGACTATCCCAGCTCTACAGGTCTGACACCAGTGACCACACGTCTGTGGCATTTATTTATTTATCCTCTGCCCGATGCCAAAAGGAGAAAAGATGGCTTACAGCAATACATTAAAAAGTTTGGGAGAGCATCTATTAGAAGTAAGTGACCCCAAAAGAGAAGGGATCCAGAAGAAAGTGAGGCTAAAGCCCAAATGCAAACCAGAGGACAGTCATTCTCAACCGGGGACAACTTTGCTCCCCCGGGGGACGTTTGGCAATGTCTGGAAACATTTTTGGTTGTCACAACAGGGGAGTGCAATGGGGATCTCGTGGGTGGAGCCGGGATGCTGCTAAATGTCCTACAATGCACAGGGCAGCCTCCCACGACAAACAATTATCCAGCCCAAAACATTAATGGTGCCAAGCTTGGGAGATTCTGTCATTGAATCCAGTGACTTATGGGCAGCTCTCTTCTCTCTGACTTGCCTAAATGTCAGATATGGCTAATACCCCTTCCTCTCCTCTGCTGCCATGCACAACCCTGGAGGTTGCAGGGAATCCTCACTGGCTCCAAATCCTCTCTTGCCTTTGCTGGATGTCCTGGGGAGCCCAGTCCCTTAAATACCCCTTCCTTAGGGGAGTCTGCCAGGTATCTCCCCAAATAAAGTAAATCCCCCATTATAGTCTTCAAAGTGGTCTGTGGTCTTCTTTATGGAAAAATGCAATTGACTAATTGATTAGTTGATCATGTGATTACAGATTTGATGCCTAGGGTCTGTGAGGCTCTATGGGGACAGGGACACATGTGTCTTGTGCACTGCTGTTTTCCCAGGGCAATCAGAGTGCCTGGCACATAGCTGCCTCCCAAACATGTTGAGTGATAAGAATGGAAGAAAATTTAGTGTCACATTTTCACAGCCAAAGCAAAGCAAACTGCTCAAATTATCTGATTCCCTTTGGCTATCAAGACTTCTATTTAAAGAAACTGGGTGGGAATCCATTTTACCTTAGGAACTAAGTTTTAATTTAGTTACCTTAGTAACTTAGGCAATATTCTGCATTCACAATGGGGAGTCCTGGTCTAGCAGGATTTTCCCCAGTTACTTACCAACCTATCTGTGTTTTCCCAGCATTCCCTACTTCAAAATGACCTCTAAACCAGTTTGCTTCAAAATAATTTTCTCTACTGCTTTCCTTATTTATAAGTTAGAAATAAACATTGACACAAAAGCTCCTAGTGAAACTTCCAGAGCCTTAGGAATGGACTCTGGTTGCTCAGTCGGAAGTTGGTACCAACCAGCAACAATGTCTTATATTTCTATGGCTTATTCCCTCCAGGAGGCTCCTGGAATCCTCCACAAACTCTCTGGGGAGATAGAACAAAAAGAGTCCCCAGTGAGTGTCAGCTCTCATCTGACTCCCAGGCATTGCTCCACCCTGTACTGCCAACTCTACCACGTGAACAGGTGGGAGAGCTCGATTCCCTTGAAACTACTGGGCAGCTTAGAGAAAGAGTGTAACTACCTACCGGAAAGATGCCTGTGCTCTGGATTCTAAACTTGTTCTATATCCCATTACATTGAAGGTCTTGGCATGAGAGTAACCACAGGTGGTCATTTTTCAAGGACTGGAACGTAGAGATCAAGAGTCACAGGGGTAGGGGGTACTCAAAGGGGACAAGAGTAGAAAACGTCACAGTCCAGTTCCAAAGGTAAAATGCAAAGCTCTAACGTTAGGTGATGAACATTTCTTATTTCATTCAAACAGCTAGGTTCCAGTAGAATAGTAGTAGTAGCAGCAGCAGCAGCAGCAGTTGTAGTAACAACAGTGGATATTAACTGAGCACTTATTATGTGCAGACTCTATACCAAACATTCTACAGGTAGTATCAGTCTAACCCCCATTCTAATTCCACTTGATGGGAGCCATTAGACACTAAAAGAGACTTAATCCATTATAGCAGGACAGCTTCTCCTCTTAAAGTTTAGATACATGGGAAAATTATAGGTGCTAGAAGAGTTATAGGGAGTTGTTTTGCTTTGTTACTCAAAGGGAAAAACAAAACAAATAAAATTTAACCTATGATGGTGAGCTATTTTACCAGTAATCCAAAGGTCCAGCCAGTATTCAAGTGGCTATCGTACAAGTAAGCACCCTCCTTCCACCTTTCTGAAATGACAGCTTTGCACAGCTAGTGGGCAGGATGCATCTGGTTTGCTTCCAAGGGGAAATTATGGGTGAAAACATCCAACGCTGCTGTATTTCAGGGGCTATGAGCAAAGTAGTTACAACTATTCAAAGGGGAATGTGATAATGATGAAGATGTTGATGATCATGATAATTATGGTGACGGACTTTGATAGTATCTTGGTAGAGAAGAAGAGCCCAGGGCAGGCGTGGCTGCCAGGTGAGAGCTGCTTCCCTGTGCGAAAGTGGGTGCATTTGCTGCATGCCAGAGCACGGAGGATCTGCACACTCACCTGGGAGCAGCCTGGGGCACTGCAGACAAACGGCCTCTCCTGCTCCAAATTCATCTTGGATTCCTCATAAATCTGAAGGACCAGAGGGAGAGGGAGGAAGGAAAACAGAAATCCATGAATATCTCCTGCTTCCACCCGAGCAACATGAGCAAGGCAATCGCTCGGCGCCCCCTTTTCTATGCCAACTCCCAAATGAGACGAGCAAAACATTAACATGAATGAACACAGGTCCTGCTTGGTGGAAGTTCACCAGGCTCCCCCAGGCTGGGTTCCTATTGTGCTTTCTTGAGCGTACATTGACTTGACTTCGAAGAAAAGTGCCATAAAGCTTTCACAGCAGAAATCCTGCCTGTGGAAAGCCACCTGGTGCGTGTTATTACCAGGTAAAATCGCACCTGCACAGGAGGATTCTGAGGCAAAGTGCACACCGATCCTTCTTCAGTCCCCCTGAAAGCTTAGCGCAGTGAGAGAGGGGACAGTCACTGGGTAATCATCAGTGTGAAGGCCAACCTTCAGCAACACATCAAATGATACGCCCATGATTAGCCCAGCAAGCTTCGGCATCACCAAGGAACACAAAAGTAGCCCTGGAACCAGTTTATCAAATGATTCTGATGGTGAACCATGGTCTTAAATTCCCTTCCTATCAAGCATTCAAAGATGCCTCAACAAAACTTATCCAAATTATATGGGAATAAATAAAAATCAAAAAATGCAAAAAACATTATCTTGGATATTTTGTCAATTTGGTTTTATAAGCAGATTTGAAATTAATATTAAATTAAGACTGCTGCCCCTCTGATCTAGATAAATTACCCAGAATATACCTTATATATTATCCAGAATAAGGTAGCTTTAACCTTATAGTAAAATCAAACTTATGTTAAATTATACTGTAGTCTTTTCTTATGTAGCAGTTCAGTTTTAAGGTGTGTTCATTAGGCAAAAATTGAGTGTAGTCAAAATATCTTTGCAAATTCTCCCCAAAGCCAATAAAAGTATGGTATACATGGTTTTGTGGCTACCAATACACACAGTAGCATAATTTAAAAAAAAAATCATAGAAGTACTATACAAATTTAAATTACATAATTTAAATGGTTTTCTAAATCATACTCTTTTTCTTGACAATTTTAGAGGTGAGTTTACATAAGTTACATGTGCTGCTAATGGGACATGGCTTTACTACTGAATTAAAACCTACTGCTTTTACTCCAAGTACAGGAAACAATTTGCTTCTTTAAAATGCTACTTGTAGGTGATTCCAAAAGGACTCCAGAGTCACCTTTGCCCCTGAAGAGGACACTCTGCTTGGAGTCATGGAATAGTCACCCTCTGTCTGAAGGAAGCTTTATCTTGCAACCAAAATCAATTCTACAGTACTTTGTACATCATTACACTTTCCCTCCCAAACAATAACGTTTCTGACATATATCCTTTAGGAAAATATATGCATACTTTCACTTTTCTGAAGCACAAAGTGAAAAGACGTGCCTTAGCACTGTCAGTGAAATATTAAAACACAAAATAAATCAAAACATGAAAAATCTCTTCAAATCACCATTCCTCCTCATCCTACCACATTCCCAGAGATGCCCATTTGGAATGACTTCCCATTGGCCACTCGCCAATACAGTGATTAGCATTATTTTACACCTTTCTTGTATTCTGCATATTGTTTAAACTCCTTTACTGTATTATATTTAGAAGAAGGAAAAAAACCCACAACCATCTTTGGGATCTTTCTGCCTGCCCTTGTCTGAGAAAGCCATGAGCAGGTACCATAACTCAGTCCTCATGTCTCACTATTCACTTGATTTGGCCGTCACCAAGCAGGGAGCCTCCCTCCTCCCCACTACGAAAACTAGCACCTTCTGCGTCTCAAAATAAAGAGTGACTTTAAAGCTGAGAAAATGATTTTGACCCAAGACAGAATAAACAACAGAGTAATTGGGTTATCTATTAATGTAATATGCCTTGTTTTTCTAGTAAATTTTTAAAAATGCTTTCCTGGAACTTCTCTGTCTCCGCGGCTTTTGTGTGCTTCACCATTGGCAGGTCATTTAGTTGCATCATGCCTCAGTGTCCCCCCCTTGACAAGAGGGGTTTGAATATCAATCTTCAACTCCCTCATTCCTGCGTCATATTAGTCAGTTATGGGCCCTGCAAGACATTTTCAAATTACGGAGAAAGGTCTGTGCGTCTAAGTGTGTATGTTTGGAGGTGGGGAGAGGTTTTGTGGACAAGCGTTACTGGAACCTCATGCTAATATTAAATATTCTCTACTTATAAAATTATAAAATATAAATTATTCCCTTATTTGGCTAAAGTGAGTCTTTCTTGGACACCATTTAAGAGCTTTTGTTGCTAATGTGAGGAAAGAATGCCACTCTTACTAAGCAACATTAAGATCACATGACAGCAAAATGGGAAAGTTGCATATGTACACATTTATGGCCTACATCTGAAAATAGTAATTAACAATAATAATTAGATTAATATCCAAGCAACAGAAGTGATCAAGACTGGAAGTGCAACTGCTGAAAGTTTAAAGGGATTCATTAACAAGCCAAAGTGAAGAAAGAGATTGACCAAGCCCAGGAACTTAAGTATGAGGAGGAAGTACTTTTCCACCATAATCACAGCACCACCCCAAACCCTGGTCCACCAAAATACTGACCATAAATTCAGGGCCATAGTGCTAAGACTTTAGCAATTCTGTTTGATATCAACAATGGCTGCATTATCTTTATTGGCTACAATTTGCATAATGAGCTGCAGCAAATACCTTGGATTATACTATGATGCTGGTACTTGGAGACAGAACAAGGTTCAGCCATATAGATTTACTCTGTTCTTGTTTTATTAAGCCTTCATGATGTGGATGTAATGTTTAGAAGAACATGATCAATCTAATTCGACATCCACTGAGATGTGTCAGTAAAAGAAATCATGACTCTGGAGATACACTTTGAGACACACAGAGTCTGTCCTCAAAATGTTTAGACTTTGTCATCGATAGGTTCTACTGAGTCACTATTGTCATTTTACTATTTTCTGTTTAAACACAAAAATCTGCATCAATTTATTAAGTGCTATGGATCCCACGGACCAAATATGTTTTGGCAACATCACAGTGGAATAAAGGTCTTAAGGTAAAATGACAGTTGCTAAAATAAAGTAAGTTTTAAGTGACTAACCAGGTCTGAGGTGAGTGGGTGTGTATATGTAAGTATGTGAACCTCAACTGCTATAGCCCGATGCTCTGCAGTTCCCACATTTAGCCCCCTGCAAACAGCACCCCCTTGCCAATTCCTTTCTGTGTAGGTGTTTGCAATAGTTTCCCTAAATGGTACCACTCTGCCACATAGGGTTCATTACTGTTATCAGCTGGTATGATCTGGGTCTAATGTATTAGTCAAGAGCCAGGGTTTATTTTTATGGTCTATTATTATGGTTCTTTTCTAGCACATATTGTAATAGTTATTCTCTCAAATACGCTCCTACTAAAGCCCTGCATGGATTCTTTTATCATCCATCAAGTGGGGGCAAATTGCTCAGACAGGATTTTAGCTGTGTTGTTCTACACTCGGTCCTCAGAAGTCAGGCTCCTCCTCTCGTTTCCCATTCGGTTGTTTTACTGGCTGGCATTTTTTAATGAACGAAGTTTTGCTTGGCAGCCACCAGACCCTGGGCTCCACTGCAGAGAGCTTGCATAGTAGGCGTTCAATAAATATTTGTGGAATGGATAATGATCCTGACTCATCACAATAAACTGCCCCAAACAGCTTGCCTGTTCTCTGCTCCTGAGGCAGTGGTTTTCAGACTTTTTTTGTCCAGAATCAAGTTTTCAGCAAGAGGTTGTGTGGGTTACTCGCTCCACCTGTTCCCAGTTATGGCCAGAAAAGAAATCTCCCCACATTTAACATAAAAAGTCAAAATTGCTTTTGGTGGAAACAATGAGGTGAAGCTAGTTTTCATTAAATTTCATGTGCGAATGCATTAATTCCTTATAAATTGTCTGTTAATATCACCATAGACATTGACACCACTAACGTCCAGTCTATTAACCACGCGTGGGCCACATATGACCCCCCAGGAGCACCCTTGGAAAAACACTGAGTGATCCCATAACTTGGGTTAGACACAGTCACAATTGTGGCAGACGCTGTCTCCTCATTTAATAGTTTCTAAATAATACTCATTTTTGTTCTTCTTTTCCAAAATTCAGATTCAATGCTCAATTAGAACAAATGCCTCATGAGTCTAATCTCCCTCAAAACTTTTGGAAAACAACAAAAAACCCTAATAACAAACCCAAATAGTACACATAGTGAGTTGAGGTTTTTCATAGTTGACAAGGAGATGACAGGCTTGATTTACAATTCAACCCCTCAATTGTCACTGGATTCCTCTGGCCTACCAATGAGCAAGAATCTCTTTCATTGTTCAGTGTTTGACCCCGCAAATTCCTGGTCTAAAATGGGAAATCGTCCACAATGGCTGATGCAATCCATTCAAATGCTTTGCCAGCCATTTAGGGATATACTTGGAATTACTAATACTATTTCACGAAAGGCAAACACCACAAAAAGCAAATGCTACTAAAACATTGGATAGTCTATACCATATACTGTAAATATCTATTTTAAATTTAAGGGTAATGACTGAGCCCAGAGCAGGGGAAAATCGATCTCATCTGGTTTGCTATACTCAGCCAAGAGTGATGCTTCCCCGGCTGAATCACAGGAATCCATCACTGATTCTTAGCCAACATCAAACTCCCATCTTACTGGGATGGCTCAGGTTTCCCCCAATCACAGCAAATAGATTCACACAGTGATATGGGATTTGGAGTAGTAAGGCACTAAAAGGGCTGCTCTGATCTGAAAGCCTGGCAGGTGCTCTTATAAATACTGAAAGTTATTAAAGCTACAAACTGAAATTTTAAGTATCAATGAACACTAATAGTAATATTGGTATGTCCCCATCATCTCTGACATTGTTAACCTAGCTATGAATGCATCACAGATCAGAAAGGCAGTCTTGAATTTTAATAGTGATGTTAACATCCATCAGCATTTATCGCCCTACTATGAGTGTGAAAAGACCCTTCCTGCCAGGACTCACATAAAATAGACCTTGCTCCCTTGTGGAGCTCACTAAACTGTTCTAAAGGAGGAAACTGGTCCTTCCTAAAGGGCCAAGGACAGCTGACAAACAGGAACATCTTGAGTCAGTCACACCGGGTGACACTTCAGAGCAATCCTTCTTTTTTTCTGGGAACAAAGTTGTTTATTAATTAAATTAGTTAAGGGCATAGCCAATTTGCACATTGCAATTCTGAAAAGAAAAAACAAAAACAAACGTTTCACACTGTACTGATGAGAAGAGCAAGGAGCCACACACAATAATAACGCGACACATTCACCGAAAACACACTCTAAAGGTACTTTATTCTAAGATACTGGTTCTACTTTCAAAGCAAGGATGCAGGAAGAGAAGTTCTCCCCACACATGGACAGCTGTTGGAGGGGAATTACATACTCAATTTGGGCCTAAGACTTTCTTTCTTCCGGAGGGATGGTGTACCTTTCGTTAACTTATTTGCTCATCTGTAAAACAGGGCCATTCAAAGAGGCATTATTTGAAAACACAGCTAACGGAAGCTAATTGCAAAATAAAAGTAAATCCTTTGGATTTCAAATATATCTTTATATTTAAAGCCTGAATATTGTAACTTCAAATAGAAAAACAAACACCCTTGAAGTCCAAGAAAATCAATTCTTTTGTGAGTGCGTTTTGTATCTTTCTGTGTTTCTGTGTGTGTCTCTGTCTGTCTTTGTGTATCTTCTCTCTCTAGAACTCTATGTCTCTTTGTCTATTTTTCTGTGTGTGCCTTTCTCTGTCTCTCTTTGTGTGTCTGTCTCTTTATGTGTCTCTCTCTAACACACACACACACAGACACGCACACCCGTTTTATCAGTTCCTACTAGCTTTACTGGTAAAAAGATCTAGTAGGCTTGTTTCCTGTTTCAGTGTTATTCTTGCAGTGGGCTGCAGTCAGAATCTGAATTTCATTGGGCTATTATTATTTGCAGCTGTGTGACCTTTTTAACCCTGCTTTAAAAGTGACATTTCAGCCCTCAAGCTTGAAATGCCTGAATGCTGCAAGGTTTTCAAACCAGAGATTTACACAGGGAGCAAGACCAAGAATGGGACTGTACCTTACAAGTGAAAATTTCACTAGAACGTGGCGTGAATGGAGTGTGTTCCTGGGCCGTTTATAGCCAGAAGTCTCTCCTGGAACGCCTGAACTTTACACATAACATTGCAGTTAAATATTACGATTCCATTCAGACCAGAAGAAAATCCCCATCCTTAAAAGATGTTCACCATCCCCTGGTATCCCAAAAGCTCAGAATCCTAAAACCTGAATCAGAAACCTCTTTGGGGCTGTGTCACACATTGGATCATGCTTAGAGACCATCAAAAGTTCCCTTCGAATGAGGCCCACTGTTCCCAGGAGGAAGGATTTCCAAACAGCTTTTGTCTCCGCAAACTAACCCGTGTCTTACTCCCCAAAGGAGGCTCTAACAGGAGAGAGTGCTGGGGGCTCACGTCCTCGCACGTACTTGTGCAGAAGTTTGTGGTTTTATTTATGTGGCGTTTATGCTGTGTATAGAAAAACATTCCAGTGGGATTGGGTTTTCATATGTTAGATTCCTTTTTCTTTCTTTCCTTTTTTTCTTTTTTAAGTTTTCCATATGTTTCTTTAGATATGAGGCCTTTTGTCAAAGTTACTGGCTAATTCTGACTTTTGTTTCGCATAATCCTGCCTTATAGCTTTCCTATCTGTGGGTTCAATAGTTCAGAACACGCTTGGTAAGCACCAGCGTGAGGCTTCAGAGGTGCAGGGCCGAATCAAGTCGTTGAGGGTATGTGTGCTGTGCGTAGGGCCTCGTTCCTCTTCTTGCTCCCGTCTAGCACAATACGTTTTTTGCAGAACACATCACCTCTCTGAGAAAAGTTTATTCGACATGTGTGTGGTTGACAAAACACTAGCATGGAGATTCTCAGGTTATCAGGGAAATATCGAATGGAACCAAATCACTTGGCTTGTTTCTAATGGGACTGAACACAACCTCAGAAAACACGCTGAAAGGTGGCAAACTCCTTCTTTTACTTTTTACCTGCTCCCATTATAGACAAAAAGGAAAGAAAAGAAAAAGAGAAAAATTAGAACAAGAGGTGATCGGGGGTTTAGCTTGACATTGCCATCATTACCTTTCCGAAAATCCTCCATTATAATTTAAAATAATTGCCCAATGAACTCCTAAGAGGAAAAACTAAGATAGCAAAGAAATTAAATGCAAAACTGAGTATATTCTTCATACCGATCCAGAGCAGCTTGCTTTTTAGAAAATCCAGGAAAAAAGTCAGCAGTACAGTTTTTCTTTTCTTTTTTTGCCCTACTTTAGTAAAATTTGCTTCTTTTGAATTACAGGACATTCCCAAATGGGACTATTCTGCCTCCAGATAATTTTTAGTGTATTTTGGGTGCATTTGACTTTTAAACTATTTTATGTGAAATGAATATATCCAAATATTCTGAAATATCACAAATTTTTTAGTCTTGGTTTTCTTTTCTTTTCACAAATGCAAATGATTTTTAATGGATAGAATTGTTTTCTTTGTATCTTTATTCTAGATACAAGATATTTAGATTCCAGAAATCTTTGCATCTCCAACAACAATATATGTTTGGTCCATCCAATGTATGGGCTGAAATAATACTCAAACAAAACATCTGAGAGTTTTTCTTTGTGCACATGAATCTATGCTACAAAATGTGAGACTATACATAAAACCCAGTGGTGCCTAAGCCAGACCACTCTGCTTTCAGCAGGACCGGGAAAAGACCATTTCATCTTACTATCAAATCTTACAATTACTATTACTGACTTACTATTGAAAGACATTTGAGAATGATCTTATCCAATTGGGTCCTTTTTTCCCTTGACTCCAGCAAAAAGCTGGAGCATTGCCAGACTGTATTCTAAAGTAGCCAACAGTTGTGTTCAGAGCCTGTGATAGCTCCCAGTGTCAGTTGAATACAAGGTAAAAATATACCCAAAGACTTGATTCAGATTCCTAATGTACTTTGCTGCAAATGTCAAGCATGTGAACATTTGACAGTACTAGCAGGTCACTTAAAGGCCATGTTAAGGCAAAAATCTTATGTCATCCAAAGATTCTGTCATCATTCTAAGAAGATTCTCTTTCTAAATATTAGCAAAAAGGCACATTTTCGTCTGCCTTCTTAGAGAAGCCATCATTTCCTTGCATGCCCCAGTAAGGGAGGCAGAGTGATCCTCACTGGCATTTAGTGGGTGGGGGCCAGGGATATGGAGTACTCTGCCATGTGCAGAATAGCTGGTCCTAAGCAACACCTGCATCTCCCAACCCAACAGCCAATAGTGTGGCTTTTGCAAGAATAATCCTGGCATGAGTACCCACAACTGCCCATCCCACACCATCCACTTGGTTTAAGGCAACAGGCAGATGAGAAAAAGACAATAGAAAGAGTGAGACAATAAAACAAACACCACATACAGGAGAGGAAATGAAAATAAGGAATCGAAGGCACACGTACCTCTTTAGACTCTTCAAAGAACTCTAAAAAACTCTGGCAAAGTAAAGCTTAGGACAAGGCCAGCTTCAATGGCAATTTAAACTCTAAAAATATTCCAAAAAGGATGTGAAATTATCATTCCCTCTTACTGTGAGGGAGGGCTGGGGTCTGTTGCCAACATTTCAGCTAAGCATAAGCATACTTTTTCAGGTTCCATCCATAGAGGAGACAGATGATTAAGCTCATATGAACCAGAGTGGATTTTTTCTAGGTAAATTATCTGGTTTGGTGTGCAGATAACTCACCACACCGTTGTTGACTCAACAGTAGCAAAAGAAAGCATTGGTCCAAAGTAAAAATATGTCTCCTGCTCAGATGCCTTTCCACTGCTGACAACTGCCTTGTTTATTTTATATTATTACCGAGAAGACAGCTCCATCATATACTGCATGTTTTCTTTTCTTGTTCTTCTTTTTTTTTTTTTTTAACTTAAGTAGAAAACATCACAAGCTTTAAAATTCTGCTTTAATGTTCCTGACGCTGTTAGCCATCAGCTCTTGGAATACATAGTAGGGGAACATTTGCCCCCAACCAGCTTCTCAATAACAAAGCTTACTAAGCCAAAAAGAACAAAAAATACATATACATAGATATACGCATATATTGCATATTTTTCTTAGGACCTAAGTTTTATTATTGAGAAGTTGATTTTATGTATTAAAAAATACACGAACATGTGTGTATACATATATATATATATATACGTACACACACACACTTTACAGAGATTATTTCATCCCAATAATCTAGCTCAAGACTCAAAACTCCTGCCTCGTTTCTAAAGTAACACGAAGAGGCTGCTGATCTCACAAGGAAGCAACATATAGAAATCTAGGCCCACTTCTGTCTGCACAAGGTTCATCATAGTTAAAGATCATTAAACTTCTTATTTTAAAAGTACAGAAATAAGCTGTGTTTCTGAGGATCACTCAATCTTTTCCGTGGACTAGAAAAGTCCTCAATGTCTTTCTCAACTTCCTATTAAACAAAAGAGTCACTCACTAAAGCCTCCAAATCCACTAAAACGCCCTGGAAAAAGCTCATGGAAAGAAAAGGCCTTTTCCTTGAACCCACCACCCACGAGAGGTTAACACTGACCCAGACTCCGATTCATCAAAAGGTCCCAGCCACTAATAAACAAACGCAGGGCCAGCTCCTTTTATCCCTCAGGGCTTCGGCCCCCAAACAACGGCACCATTTTTGAGTCAACAGTCCAAACTGTCATGAAAGGGGAAGAGAGTTTTTTTAAAAAAAAAATGCCTCTGCTCTCCAAAACCCAGGAACCCTTCCCAAGCGTGAATGCTCAGAGGGTGTAGGAGCGACGCTGGGAACACCCTGAACACAGATGCTTCTACGGGTGGAAGCGGTGTGCGCAGCCCCCAGCCCGGACGTGGCAGGAGGCCTATTAGACATTTCTGTTGAAAGGCTGAAAAAGGGGGATCGGAAGAGGCGAGCCTCCTAATCCACACAGGTAAATCGTGGCTGCTCAGCGAGGGGATTCCAGGACGCCTGTGCGGCATTGTTCACAGGCTGCTTCGGCAAAAGTGGCCTGCCGACAGTGATTGATTACCGGTCACAGCGAACTTGTTCAAAGGCGGTGCAGCTTTGGCATGCTTCGGGGGTAGGATCAGAAACCGAGGACACTGGCCTCATTCATTCATTTTTTTCCTCACACAGTCATTGAGCACCTACCACGCATGAGGCCCCATGCTAGGAGAATGAAGGCTCGGCAAAAATATCTGTCCTCTGAGCACTGACCGTCTAGTAGGGAAGTGAGATGTGCCCAGACGTCTACGGGGTAAGGTGGAATTTTAATGACCGTAAGGTAGTTTTAGCAAAGCACTTTGAGAGCTCTGAGGCCACGAGAAAGCACAACTGTTTCATTAACTACATCAAATACCATAGAATCTCCTTTCACAGCTAAATATTTCTCATAATAAGACTCCAATTCAAGGTGCACACACACATACACACACACAACTCCTGGAGCAATCTTTTAATTATATTAGAAGTAAGGGAATTTTTTAAAATTTAGCCTTTTATTTTGCTTCTAAAGCTGATAAGTATGACTGCATTATTTGTGGTAAACCTAACATTGTGGCCAGGAGACCAGATTTCTATGTTGGAAAATAAACAATTAAATTTCAACTCCCTTCCTCACTAGCTGTGTGATCTTAATCAAGTTACTTAACTTCTCTGAACATTGTTTTTCTCCTGTAAAAAGAGACTATCGGCAATATCGGCATTATCTGACTCACGGGGATGTTGGAAGGATTGAATGGGATGATATTTGGGAAAGCACTTTATAAACTGCAAAGTGTTGATCACTCTTTTTATTATACAGTCAGCTTGTAGCACATGGAGTTGCTGAGGTGCTAGATGGCACAGAGTTATGTGCCATACACTTGGTGGCAGGTGTCAAGAGATTGAAGATTCCAAAGCATGTTGGGGGTAGTGATCTTTAAAGAGACCCTGACTTCTATGATTCTTTGATAATTCAGCAATTATCAAGCAAATCCTTAGCTACCTGCTTTTTACTTGAAGCCTTCCAAGTAGAATTATTTTGTCTTCTAATTGAGACATGAGATCGAGAAAGACTTTGGAGTCAGGTCTGTGTTCAAACCCTGGCTCTGCAACGTACTGGCCAAATCTATAATTTAGATAGGTTTGTTTGTTCATTTTCAATTCCAGGGTTGGGCTCTTTTAAAATGATGACAATAATACCTACTTTTCACAGTTGTTATAAAATTTAAATAACTGTCAGCCTAGACGTGGGTTTCATAGGTCACTTGAGCCTGGGATAAAATTTGTCTATAGCTGGCTGAGCAAGACACTGGGATAAGCTGAGAAACTCACAGCCTTGCATTCAGTTGGAGACGCAGGCTTACCTGGAGGCATTAGAAATAAGACTAACACAGATTGTGACACCCTCTTCACATCTACTCTCATTTGGACTATCACAAAAGAAATCGAATCTTCCTTTCCTTATCACATTTTCTTTAGCAAATTATATTTTCTTTATCATATTAACACTTATTCTCCCTCTGGTTTATTTTTTCTTTTCTTTCTCTCCTTTTTATTCTCCAAATATCCTTTGTGATATTTACTAAAAAGTACTTCTGAATAAAGCACGGAGAGGTAGTTGTCTGTGGGGAAAAAAAAAAAAAGGAAGTCATAGCATAATCAA
Organism: Lepilemur ruficaudatus; assembly: GCA_963574885.1. Classification (NCBI taxonomy): domain Eukaryota; kingdom Metazoa; phylum Chordata; class Mammalia; order Primates; family Lepilemuridae; genus Lepilemur; species Lepilemur ruficaudatus. The sequence continues at coordinate 82,012 of CAUYRT010027104.1, read as the reverse complement.
TGATCTGGTCATTTCAAAACCTCTTGAGAAAGTGGAGCGATGACATCTCAATAATGACAACATTTCTTACCCCAGGGCACTGGGGAGTTAAAGATGAATAGCATGAGACCTCTGTCCCTAAAGCAGGTCACCTTCCAATGCAGGAAGGTCTATATGTGTGGAAAGCCTAACAGATTTTGAGTTCTTTAATGCCTGGGAGTAGTCAAAATTTTATTTAATGAAAATATGCCTTCCACACACCACCACATGCTATGTGTCAGGCATTTTTAATCTCAGAAAAGCATTTTCCATCAAGGCTGAATGAAAGCCCTGATTGATACAGCTTTGATTTATCTTCTGCACTAAGTGCTTCTGTAGGGAGCACAGCAGGGGGGAGCAGCTAGAATATGGCTTAGAATGGCAAAACTCCCAGTGCCTTCCAAAGCCCTCAGTTTTCCTATCCGCCTTTTTGATACTGACATCAAAGGATTTCTGGTATTCTCAAAGCGATAGGGTTATTTAAACAGTGCCACCAAGTTAACGTGAGTAAGATACTCCAAAGACCCTGCACACCAGTACTCACGTGACAGTGTCATCGTTATTTCCTCATCTGTCCTTTACTGTTTCCAAAGAAACAGAAACAACCACTTACACACACACACACACACACACACACACACACAAATCCTCCGGACACCCAAGTTAACCAATGTCTCCTTTCTTCCCAAACCGCCAATCAGCCAGTCACCGGGCAAGCAGCTCAAGCACCAGGCAAGGAAAACATGTTATTTTTCTGGGCAAGCCTTAACTTCACTGCCTACAAAACACAGCCCCACGGGGCACATCCCACACATGGGGAGATTAAGACTCCCATCTCTCATGTGAAACCAATAGTTACCAGTCAACGCCCCGTGGAAACTGAGGTCGGAATTCACCGGCATGCACCCTGAAGTCCGAGCTCATTTATTCTGGAGCTTTCTACACAGACCAGTACTGACGTCCCAAGCCATTTCTGAAATCCCTCTCCTGCTAATAATACTCAAAGAAAGGTCCACAAAGAGTAGCATAAGAGGAAGCTTCCCCTCTCCACAGAGCCTCGTCCCCCGCCACCCAACACCCAGCAGGCTTCCCAGAGCAAGCGAGGTTGCTCCGTATCAGCGCCGGATGCCCCCTGCAACAGGCAAGCCGGCGAGCTAAGGTAAGAGAAAGAAAGCAGACAACAAAACCAGGCTTCAGACAGTCCCTCAAAAAATGAGCCAAATTCCACAGTGCACAAAAGCCACTTAAAGGCACACCCCAAAGCACTCGTTAGATATCTTCAAAGTGCAAGGGAGGCTCCCTACCACGGGCCAGGGTCATGGACCCAAAGGTGACAATGAGACACTCCCAAGAACATCTGGCCAAATAAGCTGGGCTCTAGGCCTTTCCAGACGTCAGACAGCAGCCTTTGTCTTCCCTCCGCCTCGGTGACCTCGGATCACTGCCCCGGGTCTGGCTGCTTCACGCGGATCTCCCAGCACAAACCTCACTCACGCAAGCACAGTGCAGGGGTAGTGTTTTTCAGGCGCCTGGAAGAGCCACTCTCTTCCCCTGTTTTCCCCTGTCTTCCCCCACAAGCCTTCCAAGGACCTGCCAGGGCCAGCCCCTGTTCTTACGGAGTTTACCTTATGTGAGAAATAGACAAAAAGCAAAATAAGCAAAAAATATAAGCACGCAAATCAAGAAAGTGACACAGAAAAACAACCTCACATTTTGGAAAGTTCACTGAAAGAGATAAAGGGGGCGATATGACAGAGAGAAAGGTGGACAAGGACACTTTCTGAAGGGGGAGGCCAGGCTCACCTCTCTGAGCAGATGACATTTGAGTTAAGGCAGGAAGAGCTCCAACTAGCCGCGAGGAGGAAGCAGGAGAGGGGGTCCAGGCGGAGGGGGCAGCAAAAGCAAAGAGCCTGGCATGTCTGAGGGGCTTAAGGAAAGCCAGTGAGGCTGAGGGAGCCCCAGGTAGAGGGGAGGAGCAGGCAGGCCTCAAATCAGCCAGGAGAAGGATCGACACTGAGAGCGCAGAGAAGCTCCGAAGAATTCCAGGCTGGCGAGGGACCCCGCGCAATCGATTTCTCTGCTCCTCCATCCCCAGTTGAACCACTCAGATCAGCACTCACTCTGGGGCCGCTGTGAGGGTTAAAGCCATCCCAGGAGCAGGACAGAGGCTGACACAGAGCGATGCTCACCTTTCCATAAACGAATCCGCACAGCCTGTCTCAGGCATACATAAATATTCAGACTCCCTCCAAATGTGAGAATGTTTCCCTGGGGTGAGGAGGTCAAGAGAAAACTGTCCCTGTGACATGGCTGCCGCAGGCCAGCAATATGAGGGACTAAAGACTGGGCTTGAGGTCAGTTCTTACAGTCACCATGGTAGGTGCAGCTTGAGCTCATGCTGCCTGGTTTTAAACCACAGCTGTGTGGCCTTGGGGAGGTAACTTAGCTTCTCTGTGCATATTTCCTCATCTATAAAGGGAGATGATACCTACTTCATAGGTTTGTTTTGAGGATTGAATGAGTGTATACACATGTACGCATATACATACAGTGCATAGGATAATTTCTGGTATGTACTGAATACATAATACATATTAACTATACTTACAATAATAACTACTTTTCTCTTATCAGAAAAGACACTGATTTACCTTTCAAACATGACTTTGAAGCCTATTAAATCCCATATAACCAAATTTAGGATGATCTGAACTACTATTTTTTTTTTTTGCTTTGACTATTAAATGCCCTATATTGGATTTAATAATTAAAAGAATTTTTTTGTTGGAATAGAAAGTGCATCAAATATATTTTTCTCTCTCAATAGATTAGATTTATTTTGGTTTTGGTTCGCTTGTTACAGAACCAAGTAATTATTTTAAATATAAAGACTTAGTTTATCTACTGAATGTTGGTCAAAAAAACATTAATAATTGATAAAATCATATTTTATCTCAGGCTGTGATTCTATATACAAGAAATCTTAAAGGATACATTCCAAAACATGAACAGATTAATAATGACAACAACAGGGCAATGAGATTATGCATTTTTTGTGTATCTACATTTTCTATTTTTTCTATCATGAACATTGACAGATTGTATACAAAATAAATCAAAAACTCAGTATAAGATAAATGGAAGCCTGTGATGATGGCAAGGCTATGATAAGAGTCTGTAGGGCCTGCCTTGTCCTTTGCAGCTGGCCACCTGTTTTATCTTGGAAAAATCTCTAAGCCTCTTTGAATTTTAGTTTCTTCATTTGTAAAATGGACAAAACAGTTCTTTTTCACACAGAGTTATGGTGAACATTAAATGAGGCACATAATGAATACTCAATAAATCACAACTCTGTGGTACCGTGTAGTCTTTAAGAGTAGCTGGGTTCAAATCTTGGTTCTTTCAATAATTGGCTGTGTGACTTTAGGTAAGTCACTTAACCTCTCTGTGCCTCCATTTCCTTATGCCTTATTATGATGGTACTTACCTCCTAAGGATTATTAATTCTTGAGGATTAAAGGAGTTAACATCTGTAAACAATTCAGAACTGTACTTGGCACATGGTAAGTGCTATGTAACTGCCAGCTCTTATTACTATTATGAAATCTGAATCTCAAACTTCTGAAAAGCATATGGTTCCATAATCATGTAAATGTGGTTTATTTTTTGGTAACAAAAAATAACAAGCAAGGCTAGCATGGCATTTTAGTATCATTCGTTGGCAGAGACATTAACTTTTATTCATGTATGAACTTATGTTTATGTGGCAAAAAAAAAAAATCAAGATCCTAATTTTTTAAATTTGTTTCCATATATTTAAAGACAAGCTATAATTTCGGGACTACCCAGCAAACTCTTAATTGCCTGAGCTAATTTCTCCAATAAGCATTTTCTTTGTCATTGTTGTGTCTCTGTGCTGTTCCCCCAGCGTGCAAGAGGATTCAGCAAGTCTGCACGCACGTTTGTTGAGTATGAAATCACACAGAGTGGCAGGTACTCACAGCAGGCCCGAGTGGTCCACTGACTTGTCCACTACAACTTGTATTGGAGACACATGTTGCCTGGAACTATGCTAGGTGTTGGGGAGATCTAAACAAAAAAAAAAAAAATGATGTCGTCTCCAAGAGATAACATCGTAGTCAAGAGCATGGCATTTTGAATTTGATTCCCAGCCCATCCCTCTGCTCTTCACCATAAAGATCTGCATGACCTTGGACACGCTACTTAATTTCTCTGAACTTCTGTTCCTTAGTTTGCAAAATAGGAAGAATAAGAATAACGACTACCCTATCAGTTAGTTTGTTGTGAAGACGGAATGAGAAGCCACCTGTAAAGCACTTAGCACATGGCAAGCTCTCAATAAGCGTTAGCTATTGTTATGTGGCCATCAAGGGAGGCAGACACAAGCTGATAGCTGCACATCTATGTGAAAAGTGAGACTGAGTCTCAAGGGAGACCATGAGAGCACAGAAGTGGGAGTGATTCAATTTATCTGCAGGAGTCAGGATTTAAGAAGGTGGAATTGGGCTGTTATTTTTAGCACCTCCTGCTCCCCACCTTGGTGCCTGCCCCACCATTGCCCATGATCCTTGGCTGAGCAGATTTGCCTCCGTCTCATACAAATAAGACCCATGCTCCATGTCTCATGACCCAATCAAAGCTGGCCCTCGCCCTCAGGGAATGGGACAGCCAAGGTTATCTTATTCAAGCACACATCTGATGCTTTATTCCATTTGACAACATCCCAAAGATCTTACCATGCAGGTGCAGCCAGAAGACAGGCAGCGATGGTGAACTTGCTCCTGCGAGGGACTGGGCACTGTCTCTAAGATGCTGGGCAGTACTGGCAGGCAGGCCCTGGTCCTGCCTTTGGGAAGCAGCCTGAAACAGGCAAACGCCTTCCCAGCAATGAGCCCAGCACTTTCTGTCCATGGCTCATCTGCCATAGCACTTTGCAGGCCTCATTTTCATTCTACTGGTAAGTTCTCCTACAAAGCAACTCATGACTTCTGTTCTGGAGACTGGGCACTGCCTCACACTGTCCCATTGCTCTGCGTCCTGCATCTGCTCTAGGCCACAGCTTCTTAAGTCCTGACCATTGCATTAGACTGCTCCTCACAGAACCACAAACTGACCTTCTAAGGCCATTTGCCTGCCATCACTTGTTCTCATTGTTTATTCCTCCTCATAGGGAACTAAAACCCATCTCCCTGTAACTTGCAGTTATTGAGCCTGTTCCCACCCTAGGGACCTTCCTGAAGAAGTGTAAACTTTCTTTAACATGGCAGAGTTCCAAATACCTGCAGGCAGCCCAAAACTGCTGGACATAGTCCAGTCTTCTCTTAGACAAACCAAGCATCTCCAGGTTTCTTCTGTTTCTCTTGGGATGGTCTCTCATTAATCCCACCTTTTTCAAAGGATGTTGCCCTGGCCAGATAGACATTAGGCAGATGATAGATTTTCTGTTATCAATCCTAGGGAATGTTTGCATTTGCATAGTAGCTTCAACTTAGTAGCCCCACAAAATGAGCAAAGTGGGAAATTCAGACACATGGCTAGGCTGATGTGATCTGAAGTGACTTCTGCACACCCCAAATCATGCCATAAGAGCTACTTTCATTCTGCCTACCAAAGTAAAATAAAGAATTGCAAACATCACCAGGAGCAGTAACCCATTTTCATAATCCTCAGCAGGTAACAGGTGCTGTATCTGAAATGTGTCTTGCCAGAGTCATGCCCTAGAATGCACAGCAAACGGTAGATGAGGCCTCTCAGAACTACACCTGTAAAGTATTACACCTTTTCCTTCCTAGACATGCTAAAAGGAGAGAAAAAAGCGAAAGGATGAACTAACAGGTTGTGTTTGTGCCTGCCCTATACTGTTCCAGGACTGGGGTCAGTTTGCAGAATGGAACACAGTCCTAGTGACCCCCCTGCAGAGAAGATGGTTCCACTGGCTGGTCTTCCTCTGCCCCTCCAGGTCCTTTCTCTGCCCCTCTCTGCCCTGCTCTAGGGGGCTGCCTGCTCCCAAGTACTCCCCTCAACTCCCTCAAGCAGAGGGCTGAGAGTGAAGAAGTCACATGTCCACTCCCTGCCCTGCCTGCTGGGCCATGGGTAGCAGTGGCTGCTGTCTCCAGGCATGACAGACAGCCCCTCTCCCACAGCTCCTGCCCTCCCCAGTGGGGTCTTCCCTTGGCCCCTGTCCTTCCAGGATCAGGGGTTGGGAAGGCTCATGGCTGTGGCTACTCTCTGGTTAGCCAGCCCACATGCCATCTTCTTGGTGTGTGCCATCTGTTTCTGAGGGGACCCTGACTGATATACAGTGGTTTAAGTCTGAGGAATATGCAATCATGTTCATATGCCTAGAACTACGTGGCCACTCAGAATCCCAGATTACAGCTCAGATGTGCAAGGTGTTTGCCTTAGGGGCTCAGAGGGATTTGGATTCCACAGAGGAGTCATCAGAACAGATAGATGTTTGACCATCAACACAGTAGCTCTCAGGACCCACATGCTCCTGAACGGAGAAGAGTCGGACCATTCCGGACATACTTGGGATGAGGTGGAAGGACTTGTTTTTGGAAATGTGTCCTGATTGGCAATGTTGGTCTCAAGGTATGAAAAACTAAATCAGAAAGAAGGAAGGGAAGGCAACTAAGATTTATTGCTGTTTACGTAGCCCTCACCACAACCCTAATGAAAAAGGCTTTATTATCCCCAGTTTATAGATGAGAACATTTGAGGTAAACAACTTTCCCAGGCCCCCAGCTAACAAGTGGGAGCCAGGAAGCAAACACACATCTGCCAGCTCTGATGCCCGCGGGCTTTCCACCACCCTAAACACTTTTTTCTCTCCAGACTCATTGAAACTTTCCCAAAACAATCAGTGAAAATTTCCTCATAGCAGATGGTAGATATGATATTATCTTGAGGAACATTATCATTCCCAATTTTCATGAAGTACCAACCAAGCTAAAAATGTGAGCGTTTTTTTCCCCTCTAGTCATATGTTTAGGATAAAAGTGATCAGGTAATAACTAAATGGAATTCGCTAGAAAGACCACAAGAGAAACACAAGTACTTACTTATGTTAATAACACTTTTTCTAAATGAAGGTGCTATTATGCCCTTCAGGTCTGTTTTTATTTCATTTCTTCAATTTGCCTGAGTCTGGCTTCTCGGTGTCCTTATTTTGACTGTTTCTGCCCCACTGAGGGGCTGCAGGTTCTGTGAAATCGCCACCTTCGCAGCTGCGCTTGCTACACTGCAGCCAGTCAAGAGAAATACAGTCTCTCTGCTTCCTTTTTAAAACCTGACAGTCACACCTTCCACACTTCAAAGCCACACCATATGACCTCAGCAGGCTGACATAAATGGACACTCATGCAAAAGATCATTCATTCAGTGGCTTTTTCCATATGGGAAAAAAAAATAGCCATTAGTGAACCTTTGTAGAGTTTCACAGTTTACAAAGCCATTTTCCATACATTAATTTAATTTAGTTCTTAGAGAATGATTTATGGGATGGCTGTATTTTTTTCCCCTCATTTTGCAGATGACGAATCTGAGATTTAGAGAAGGAAAGTAATAGGACTGAGGTCACACCACCAGTAAAAGGCAGGGCTAGGACTTGAATTCAGGCCCTCTGCCCCCAAATACTGTGCTATTCTTAGAACACAATAGAACAATGAACTTTCTAGTGCTGTGGGACGTTTCTGTACCTGGCCTGGCAGAAGTAATCTAAGTGCCTGTGAGCCCTGAGAATACATTTATGGTACAAATACATGAATGTTGCTCTAGAAGGCTCGAGGTCCTATGGGTTATTTCCAAAGCTGGGGGACAATCTGTCCTGTCAACTTGGAGGCTAGAGAAACTGTATAAAGCACCTTTCCAGCACCTGCATCCCTGGATCAAGCTGCAAAGTGCCGTGCACTGCACCTCTGTCCAAGCTCCTAGCACACTCCTTAGATCTAAGCTTGAGGCAGCCTCTAGGGAATAATCTGGGGAAATTCAAACTATCCTCCTTACTCTCTACCTATGCCTACTACAGTATCATGGTTCCTAGAGCTTGCCTAAAGCTATAAAAGTCCTGCCATCCTTCCTCTTAAGTACCCTATCCTCAGGACCTCCTGATGTTTTATATAAAGATGCAGCCTCAAATTTTCTTTTCTCATAAGATAATCCTTGGAGAGGATGGGACTAAGTATCCCTACCACTGGATTATACTCTAAGTATCCAGGTTATCTGGGTGCAATTACCAGCCTCATCACGAACCAATTGTATAATCATATGTGCCTCCCTTTCCAGAACACAGAGCCGACCTCAAAGAGTTGTCGTGATACACACAACTACATGTGCCAGTATTAGCAAAATATCCAGCACATAGTAAACACTCTGTAGTAGTTATTATTCTCACAAGGGCTGCACTCCAGAACTGCAAAGCTGTGTCTTGCAGGAACCCACATAGTAGCATTTTCAAAAAGTTTAACAGTCATTTTTATAGTAATTTGAAACAAAAATAGACGTGGTATGAACAACTGTATGTGAACAAGTTAGATAATCTAGATAGAAAGGATAAATTCCTAGAAAGATATAAACTACAAAAATGAGTCAAGAATAAATAGAAAATCTGAATAAACCTATCACAAGTAATGAGATTGAATTAGTAAAACACACACAGAACTGCTCACAAAGGAAAGCTCAAAGACAGAGGGCTTCACTGCTGAATTCCACCGGACATTTAAAGAATTAACACCAAGAGTTAACAAACTCTTCCAAAAAATAAAGAGGGAAAAAATTTTTTAACTTATTCTGAGGTCATTACTGCCTTGAGGCCAATATCAGACAAGGATATCATAAGAAATGAAAGTACACACCAATATTTCTTGTGAATATAGATGCAAAAATCTTCAACAGTATACTAACAAGCCAAATCTAGCAGCATTATAAAAAGAATTATATACTGTGACCATGTGGAACTTATCCCAGGAATACAATGTTGGTTTAGCATCTGCAAAACAATCAATATAATATACAATATTAATAGAATAAAGCATTAAAACCACATCATCAACTTCATAGACACAGAAAAAGAACTGACAAAATCCAACAGCCTTTCATGATAAAACACTCAAAAAACTAGGAATAGAATGGAATTTCCTCTACCTGATAAAAGCTATCTATAAAAAAAGAAAAACAAAAACAAGCAAAACAACAATAATAACAATAAAAATCCACAGCTGACATTATATGTAATGGTGACAGACTAAATGTTTCACCCGTAGGATCAGGAAGGAACAAAAGAAAGATATCAACTCTTACTACTTCTATTTCACTGAAGGGGCTAGCCCTGCCAATTAGGCAAGAAAAAGAAATACAAGGTATCAAGATGGGAAAGGATCAAGGATCTCTATTCACAGATGACATAATCTTGTATATAGAAGACACTAAAGAATCCACCAATTAAAACAGAAACTACTAAGACTAATACAGGTGTTCAGCAACCTCGTAGGACACAAGTTAACATATAAAACTCAATTGTGTTTCTGTATACTAGCAACGAATGATCAGAAAAAGAAATTAAGAAAACAATTTTATTTATGGTAAGCATCAAAACAATAAAATACTCTGGAATAAACTTAACAAAAAAGGACATGATTGTACACTGAAAATAAAATATCATTAAAAAATTAAATAATACTAAAATATATGGAAAGACATTCATGAACTGGAAGAATTAACATTGTTAGACAGCAATACTCCCCAGTAGATCTCCAGATTCAACACAATCCTAATCAAAATCATTTCTTGAAAAAATTGGCAAGCTGATCCTAAAATTAATACAGAAATTCAAGGGACCCATAACAGCGAAAACACTAAAACAATCTTGAAAAAAGAATAACAAAGTTGGAAGATTCTCACGCTCTGATTTAAAAACTTATTACAAAACAGCAGCAATCAAGACAGTGCAGTACTGGCATGAGAACAGACACAGAGATTAATGGAATAGAATTGACAGTCCAGAAATAAACCCTTACATTTATCATTAATTGATTTTCAAGAAGGATGCTAAAACCATTCAATACAGGAAAAAAACAATCTTTCAACAAGTGGTACTGGGTCAACTGGATATCCATATGTAAAAGAATAGAGTTGGGCCCCTACTTCATACCATACATAAAAATTAACTCAAAATCAATCAAAGAACTAAATATAAGACATAAAATTATAAAACTCTTAGACAAAATCATAGATGTAAATCTTTGCCACCTTGGATTAGCCAAAAAAATCCTTAGATATGAAAAAAATGTACAAGCAACAAAATAAAAAATAGATATACTGACTTTATCAAAATTAATTTTTTGTGCTTCAAAGGACACCATCAAGAAAGTGAAAAGACAATGCAGAATGAGATAAAATATTTGCAAATCACATATCTAATAAGGTCTAGTATGCACAATATACAAAGAACTCTTACAACTCAACAATAAAAAGACAATCTAATTTAAAAAGGAACAAATGATTTGAATAGGCATGTCTCTAAATAAGATATACAAATGGGCAGTAAGTACATGAAAAGATATTCAACATCATATTTCATTTGGGAAATGCAAATCAAAAGCACAATGAGATACCATGTCACACCCACTAGAGTGGTCAAAGTCAAAAGACACATAACAAGTGTTGGTGATGATGCAGAGAAATTAGAGCCCTCATATATTGCTGGTGGGATTGTAAAATGGGGCAGCCACTCTACAAAACAGGTTTATCGTTCTTCAAAATGTTCAACAAAGAGTTACCATACCACTCAGCAACTCCACTGTTGGGTATACACTCAAGAGAAATAAAAACATATGTTCACACAACAACTTGTAAACTTGTACATGAATGTTTGCAGCAGCATTATTTGTAACAGCCAAAAAGTAGGAACAACCCAAATGCCATCAACTATTTAATGGACAAACAAAATGTGGTATATCTATACATTAAAATATTATTCAGCTATATTGAAGAACTGATACATGCTACAACATGGATGAACCTTGAAAAAATTATGCTCAGTGAAAGAAAAAACATAAAAGGCCACATAGTGTATGATCCTATTTACATGGAATGCCCAAGAATAGGAAAACCCATCTAGACAGAAAGTAGATTAATGGTTGCCAAGAGCCAAGGAGAAGGGATAATGGGAGGTGGCAGCTAATTGATACAAGTCCTCTTTTGGGGGTGATGAGAAGGTTCTAAAATTAGACGGTGGTGATTATTACATAATTTTGTGGATATACACTACTAAAATACACTGAATTGTATACTTTAAAAGAGAGGATTTTATGGTGTATAAATTATGTCTCAATAAAGCTGATAGATCTACAAGTGGGTGTGCTACATTTTACCCCAGTTTTTCTGTTTCAAAAATGGCAATGGATTTACATATCTTCTGAAACAATATTAGGTCACATTCTGGCATGAGAGTTTTCTGCTTTTTAATTTATTTACATGAAAAAGTCCACACATTTAATCACACTTGGTAAGTCATTTTACAAATCATCTGCTGGGAAAGTGTTACAATGACATGAAATTGGAGCCATCACAGAAAATCCTAGAGGTATGGCCTCATATAAATCAGACATCAGTTCACATCAAATATACATATTTCATTGGTCAAAAAACACACCCTAATTTCTAGACTCCAGTCACGATGAGTTAATGGAAAATTATGACTACCAACAGGCTCTTATGCAGGAAAATAAGCATCACCTATTTTCTGCTCTGAGAGTATGAACAGTTAACAAGCACAAATGCTAACAAATACCCGTCAAATAATGCAAGAAACAGAAGATCTTGTCTTGGTGATGGGTGTCTCTTATATTAATAATATAATCAGTGCTCCATAAACATTTGTTGATGAATATGTGGATTTTTCTCCCATTAAACCCTACGTCTTCCTTCTTGTTTGTCTTTCCTTTGTCCACGTTCTCCTGTGATTATACCTTTTTTATAGGATCCTCATCTCTTTCCTCCACTCCTTTTGTGCTTTCTTCTCCTTTTTCTACCACCACTCTCCCTCTTACCTCCTTCTTTCTCCCCTCTCTTACTCTCACCCCTGCATCTGACTAATAGTTAAATCTCTCAGTTCCTCCTTTAAATCCACCTCCTTTTTCCCATTCCCATTCCCACCACCTCAGATCAAACCACCATCATCCTTAACCACATCCCTAGAACAGCTCACGGGATGAACAGCTGACCGTCACGAAGCACTTGCTATGCAAAACCGTGCTTTCATTTCATCCTCATAGTAACTGTACGAGGCAGGTGTTTTCATTATTCTTTGCTTTTAAAATGAGGAAATCGAGACTCAAAGAGGCTAAGTCTCCTGTGTGCCGGCCCTGACAGTTGAGTCTGTCAGATTCCAAGGGCTCCATTCTCGCCCATCACACCATCCTGCCCCGAGCAATCCTTCACTGCCTTCCAGGCAAAGAGTGGACTCTTTAACAATGTTCTGCCTGACGATGTTTTCCTTAACCCTCCTGCCTTATTTACTGCCAATTCTTATGTCCTTCAGACATCACCTTAGCTGTCACCATCTTCATGATGGATACCCCACCTGAAAAACAAGTTAGGAGACCCTCTCATGGCTTGCCATAGCCTCTTGCCTTTCTCCCCCGGAAGACTTTTGGAAGGCAAAACATCGTATCTTCAGAAATAAAATAGCAGACTCCACGGTCAGACCACTGGGCTTCAATTCTAGTTCTGCCACTTATAAGGTATGTGATCATGTGCATAGACTTTACCTCTTTGTGCCTAGTTTCCTCATCTGTAAACTAAGGGAAATAATAGCACTAGCGTGTACCTCATAGGTTTATTATGAAGTTTAAAGAAAATAACCCATGTCAAGCAATTAGATATGGTATGCACCTATATATTTATAGGTAAATATTTTCCTTTGTACCTTCTGTCTTTTATCCTTTTTTATTTCTCTCTGCTTTTCCTGTAAACTTTCATTTTCCTTTTATAAACTTAATGATATTAATGAGATTTTCTTACATTTGTAAAATATGTAATCCTTTTTCACAGTTCTTCTTCCTCAAAGCAATTCTGTGAAGTAGGCAGGACAGATTATTTTACAGAGAGATCAGATGTCTTTACGTGGCACACGACCGCAGTGGGCCAGCTGTGATCAACAGGCGATGAGTCAGTGTGAGCAACAGCAATGGAAAACACATAACAGGACAGCACCTGTGGCTATGGGAAAATCATCAGCTCCGAAGTCCTCTTATGTCACTCATTCACTTCTCTGAACCTCATGTTCCTCATCTATAAAATGGGGATAATGACACACACTTTGCAAGATTGTAGTGAGGATTAAATGAGATAATACATATGACGCATGTGTCCAGTGGCAGGAACATACTAAACACTCAGTAAATATTGATTAACGGCAACAGGACCGCAAAGAGCAACATCACTAAGCCGGTCAAAGGCAAGGCCAGCACACGCCCAAGTCAGACTATGTGCTCCCGCCATACTGGGCTGCCTTCCCGTCTACACACAGACCGCTCATGTTTTCAGCAGACACGTCAGCCCATCCAGAAGTGTGTACCCATGCCCTCCCTCTGCCCCAAGATGAAGGAAAAACAAGAGAAGGAGGGGAGAGGTGGGGGCATAGAGGAGGAGACGCAACCCATGATGCAACCATGATGACAAGATTCCAGAACCTGAAGTTGCCCCATGGGTCCTATCTTCCTATGACCTAATGAAGAAGCACCAGTGCTCCATGACTCTCATCCTAAAACCAGCTTCATTTTTCTACGGGGAGGTCTTTGCAAAACAAAAAAGGCCCCTTTGCCTAATTTTTATTCTCAGCGCTCTCCCACTCTTCCAAACCAGAAGAAAAGACGGTCACTCTCTGCAGCCCAAGTTCTGGCTGATCAAACAGGAGAGCTGGGTCGCGGGACGAAGGCTGAGTGGGGTGGGGCGAGCAGAAGTGGCTGAACGCCCCCTCTGAAGGTGGACTGCCCCCGAAAAACGTGACCACCGCAAGGCACTGGTGTTGATCCTCTCTGGAGGATGCGAATAAAGCCCAGCCCTGCAGCGGTAATGCCGAGGGGTGGGAGCTGCGGAGGGGAAGCTCCGGCAGCTACGGTCCGACTTGGCAGGGAGAGCCACAGGGTGTGGGCATCCTGTCATCAGATTTGCACGACGTGGACCCAGCCCATTACATCAGCAAGAAATGCATCACTCAGGGAGCAACGAAGGCTGGCCCGCCGGGGTCATCGCATCGCATGCACGGCACGAAGAGCCGTCGCCTCTCTGCTTCACCGTTCTTTCCAGACTCTCCACGTGACTTGCTGCTCCGGTGACCCACTACGTCTCAGGCACCACCTAGGTATTTCATTTTGTTAATCCATTTAATTCCCGCAACACCCCTGCTAGAACGCAATCGCATCCATATGTTACTGGTGACTCGGTTGGGCTCAGAGAGATGAAATCATTGACCATGATCACACAGTCCGTGTTTGACAAAGTAAACGCAGGTCTGTCTGAAACCACAGCCCAGGATTTTGCTTCACCAGACGACATGGCCTCTAGACTAACTTCAGCGTCCCTCTCTTGTCACAGCCCTTTCCCGCCTGCCTACATTTGAGATGATATAACTTCAATAGTAACGAAAAGGCCCTTTTAAAAATATCCCTGTAAAGTTAAATCCAACTTTACGTAAGTTTTAATTGCTCTTTGACGTGTTCAAAGCACCACCCATGTCTTGCACGTGGCAATCTGTGAAGCTAGGCCCTGACCCTGCCCGCCTCTCTTAGTAAACGTACCAAGCCACGTTTGGAATCACAATGAAGTTATCAGACTCAAGTCACTTTATATTTTCTCATCATCCCTCTCCCAATTCATTTATTCAACAAATATTTACTTGGTGAGGACTACATTGTCAGACGTCTTGCTAGACACTGGAAGATATATTAATAAAATAAATCTAGCACAGTCTCATGCCTTCCCCCCAAGATCCAAAACTGAGCCTGTCTCCAACTTTTGGTTTCTGCTCTAAGCTTCTATCTTGGCTCCTATTTCTGAGTCTCTGTTCTAGTCATCCAACTAGTAACATGGCTTCCTCTGAATGGGGCCATGGCCATGTCATGCTCTGCCAAGTCCTCTGGTCCTCTTCCTAGGCCTGGAGTCCTGTCCAATTGCAAGAAATATGAGGGGACAACTGCCACCCACCCTGTGTCTTAGTTGCCTACCTATTGGAAAACACCAGCCCCTGATTGTTGGGTTTCTATTGCAAATCTCTCAACAGGGCTGTGACCAGTTACTGCCACAGGTGCCAGGCTAACCCTTCTTTCAATAGGGCTGGACTGAGATTCTGTCCTGAGGCAGGGGACAAGCCCACTTCTAAGACTGCCGACCACCAATACCACCTATGCACGTGATCAAGTCATACCTAGCTGACTCCCAGGACAAGACAGAAACAGCCCCTTTGTTCCTCTGTCTGAAAGCCAGTCCTCTACAAATATAATCTTTTCTGTATGTATCTAATACACCGAAACACATCAGCATAAAACCCAATCCCTGGCATTGTCCACTGTCAGAAATGTTTAATTCATTTTATTTACTTTTTGTGTAGCACCTTCTCAATTTAAAAACAAATGTTAAAATTATTTTGGCAGATCTCACAGTTTCTATGGGTCAGGAAAAAAATTAAAAAATAAAAAATTATTTCAGCAGAAAACAGATAAAAACTACTTTCAGGTCAGCTACTCCTAGATCCACAATGTGTGCCAACTCTCTGTCACATGCAGGACACAGGGGAAGCCCTTGTCCCTCTGCTTATTTAAGCAATTTGCGTTTCAGCATATACAGATTTAGGTCCCTAAGATTAACAGGCCAGTCTAAAATCTAGCAAAGTTAAAATTCATAGTCTTAGGTGCTATGGTTGAACTCATGTTGAAATTTAATCGCCATTGTGGCAAGACAAAGAGCTGGGACCTTTAAGAGGTGATTAGGTCATGAGGCTTCACCCTCACAAATGGATTAGTATGGTTATTGCAAGAGTGGGTTAGTTATTCTGGGTGTGGGTTCCTGATAAAAGGATAAGTTCAGCTCCCATTTTCTCTCTGACTCACATACTTTCGCCCTCTCTCACCCTTCCTTGCCAGGGGATACCTTCTGCTATGTTATGACGCAGCAAGAAGGCCCTCACCAGATACTGGCACCATGCTCTTGGACTTCCAAGCCTCAGAACCATTAGCCAAATAAATCTCTTTTCTTTATAAATTACTCAGTCTGTAATATTCTGTTATAGCAGCAGAAGAAAGGACTAAGATCTTAGGGAAAGCTTTACTCAGCTTTACAAGAGTAAAAAGCTGTATATATTCTTGTTCTGACTGTAGCCAAACAAGAAGGGGGAGAGCTCAGGCACAGTTCTGCAAAGGGAGGGCAAGAATAAAACAGGTGAGGTCTGTCTGTGTGCAAAATGGCACATCTAACACCCATATTTAAGGAAGACCTATCTACCTGCCCCTGTGCTAAAGAAACATGATCTTTAGAGAGGTTTCTTTCATTTTCCTAAGAATTCCACAAAGACCTTGGAATTGCACCATCATCTAGGGCCCCTCTGGAGAGAATTATTGTGTTACCAAAAGGGTCTTTAAAAATACCCTCTCGACTACAGGGGGTAGCGCCCCCATAAGCAGGCAACCCACCACAGTGAAGCCCCCTCGGCCAAGGACCATTGTCACATGGCTACCAATGGCCAATCCATACCTGTGAGCCACTGCACCCAAAACAGCACAAGAGACGTTTGTTTTTCAAGAGCAAAGGAAACAAACTAGGAGACAATTCTCCAATGACTGAACGTTCACAACCAGCAAATGCCTGCTGCAAATTTATATGCTGTGAGGGTAAAAGCAGTGAAATTCGATAATCTCAAAGCCACAGATTTGTAACTTGCACTTATGTAAATATTTATGGATTCTTTGGGGGGAAAAAATCAATCCTCTCAGCCTTTCTCTTTAGTGCATGCATCAGAGGGAACTTTTTTTTCTCTCTCTCGAGATGAGGATGTAAACTGTAGCTATTGCTTAGGAAAATTAAGTCAGCAGCCTGCCTAGGAATGATCTAAAGTCCATTTACAATTTCAGTCTGAAAAATTATGTCACATTCTCTTCCCCAATACCAGTGAGGGCACAGAGAAATGTGGTGGTCCCCTCTGTGGCCTAGCCTCGGTGGGACTGAGGAGCACAAAAGGTGACCAGATCAGTAACACTTCTTACATATAAGAAAAGAAATGAAGGTATCAGTCTATCCCCCATCATGATGTCATTACCGAGGTGCAAACTGCATGCGGTTCTCCACCAGTATCCAGGGGTGTGTGACACATGCACACACAGGCCTTTAGCCCAAATCTTCTCAGGTACAGCAATGACCACAGCCAGTTGGCAATCTCCTCCTGCTCGCCCACCTCTCTAATCCCTCCCTTACAGCGCCCCTAAAGCAATCTTTCTAAAATACTGGTTTTCCTGTGTTTCACCCCCACCCCTACCTGAAGCATCAAAGCCCCAAAGCGTAGTCTTCACTTCACAGTAGGACAGTCGAGGCACCCTGTTGTCCACGCTCATCGCCTGCCAGACTCAGAGATGCATAATCCTACATATCTGCCATCCTGAATTTCTTACCACTACCTAAGTCTACCTACTACACTCTTTTAGCATTTAATTTACAAATAGCACTTTTCCCTATGTTAGTCAGTAGCACTCTTTCTCCCTTCTATGTTCATTAAAATCTTGTTCTACTTAAAGGCTTGGTTCAAATGCCACCATGAGGAAATTTCTGACCTACCCCACCCCGCCCCTGTTCCACTCTCAGATCATAATGAACTGCTCTATTTGCCTGACTCTGCCAACTGGTAGGTAAGCTCCCTCAGTCTGTCCATCTCCACAGCTCCTGGAGTTCAGCCTCAAGGGGTCCCCATAGTGAGCATCTCAAAATGTTGTGCGGGGATTGACATATGCCTACTGATAAACATGGAACCGATGACCTGAAGCAAGTTTCACGTGTGGCTTTACCCCCATCTTACTTCTTTTGTTAAGCATTTTTAGGAACCTCTGTTCTTTATTTGACTAAAAGAACTGAAGTTGGTGGAGGTCCTGTCTTAACGTACATTAAGGAGGCGCTCAGATCCCGCTCTGCACAGTTACAGAGGAAGCTCCATCTGAGGACAAGAGATGTGGAGTGCTGAGTTCACCACTTCAGTATCCACGTGGAATTATCCTCTGCCCTCCATGGCGCACCAGCCCCAGGTGAAAACACATCCCATTATAATACGCCA
Organism: Lepilemur ruficaudatus; assembly: GCA_963574885.1. Taxonomy (NCBI): domain Eukaryota; kingdom Metazoa; phylum Chordata; class Mammalia; order Primates; family Lepilemuridae; genus Lepilemur; species Lepilemur ruficaudatus. The sequence goes on along the minus strand of CAUYRT010027104.1, from coordinate 63,660 downwards.
GATCTTCCAAGTGATGAAGACACTGTTCAAAGTGGCACGTCAACTCATCTGCATTTTAAAACAGCATGTGTGTACTGGTATCTCGGTCCTTTAGAAAGGAATTTGATGTGCTTAATAGCATCCTTAGGAATGACATTCACTCCGTTTGGACCTGGGGCCCTGGGACAAGGCCAGGTCTTAGCTCCAACACCTGCATTCACTGACAAACAAGCATCACAGAAATAAGCTGAGGGCAGGGCCACGGGTAGATCTATCATGACATAAGCTGGCCATGAGGATAGGGTAGGGTAGCCACGGATGCTGCGAGGTGGCTCCAGGGGGCAATTTGGCCAACACAGACAAGGAGGTAAACTCGGGAAACGTCCTGGGAGAACACACTGAGGAAAGCCAATAGGATGGCAGAGTAAGCTGGGAGTCAGGTGCTGGCCCCCTGTCCTCACAGGTGCCTCTGGGGGCCAATCTGATGCCCCCAGAAGAACAGCTGAGCCATATTAACCACAACTATCACAGCTGTGGCAGGGGAGGGCTTGCTGGACGCCCATGTTAGGAGAGGGGTACTGAGGAAACTTCCATAGAAATGAGATTTGAAAGAGAGTCTCTTTCAGATAACACCTAGCCTGGACCAGATCTTCTTCCAGCAAAAAAAGGTTTATAAAACCCCTCACACGTTCCCAAGACAAAAAAGGCAATGTTTTAACTTACAGAGATTTTCTTTTGTTTTACTCCAACGGCATCGGAGTCAACTTGCCGCTCTAGCAATTTCATGGGTGATGTTGATGAGCACCAGAAATATCTATAGCAGTAGCTCACAGGCACTGGGAAAATCGGTGGGGTGCTTCATTTTAGTTTTTACCATGATTGGAGGGGCGCTATGGGCATTTGGTGGCAGGGGGATGTCAGAGATGCCAATGGTCTTGTCATAGACAAAACACTCCTACTCGATGGAAACTCACCCTGCACCCACCCACCCAACTCCCCAGTGCCATTCACGTAGAGGAAAGATATACTTAAAGTTATATGAGATGATAACTCAGTTTTATATGTATAAACTAAATGCATTTTTGCATGATTTTAATATATGCTGAAATTTTCAGAACTGCAACCTGGAAATTTAGAGAAGATCATATTTGGTTTAATTTGGAACTTTTCCAAGAGTTATTCACCATTTGGAAAAATCAGAGTTGCCAATCCAAGGCACCCATGTCAGGCTGCACATTTTTAGCTGCCAAATTCCAGTATAACTGGGGTGATCCTCAACTGGGGAGCAAGAATGTGACTCTTCGTTAAGTCTTCCAGTGTAGCAGGGCCTGGCATTTGCATATTAAAATACTGTGCTGGTTTCTCCATTTGCCCCACCCCACCTGGGCGACTCTCTGCTTTTCTCTGTCCTACCCTCTGTGTGAGGCAGAACTCTGCGGACTGAGTCCCCCGGCTCACTGCCCTCCAGCTCCATTCAGCCAATGAGAGGCAGGAGCGGGAGATCAGAGGAAAAGGGTAGAGAGAGGCTGGGGTCTAGGGGTGGTAAGAGCTTTCAGCTGTTCCTAGTCACTGGGTCCCTCATCATCCTTCGTTGGTTCTCTAACCCCTGCCCTCGCCTTCATTCAACTTCTTTTGGTTAAACTCCTTTTGCTGTGCCGTCTGCTTCCTGTCAGGACCCCGACTGATATAAATACATATTATTTTATTAAAATTACATTTCTTTATTATGTTACATTTAGGGCATTTTTGTAATCATGTGTCTAAGGTAGGTTTTCAATCTACAAAACTCAATGCAGCACTTTGGGAAGCCAAGGTGGGAGGATCACTTGAGTCCAGGAGTTTGGGGCTACAGTGAGCTACGATGATGCCACTGCACTCCAGCCTGGGTGACAGAGCGAGACTTAGTCTCAAAAAAAAAAAAAATTAATTGCAAAATTGTAAATGGTTTATTATAAAAGATTTGTCATAAAGAAGGATCATTTAAATCTGATAGGGCCAGAATAATGAAGACATGGTATGGAGAAACACAACTTTGAGTAGCTGCATGCAAAGAGCTGAGATTCCATGGTGACGCTTATATCCATGATACAAAGAAATCACCCCAGTCTAAGATGGGCTGGAGTGGGTTGGAAGGGGACCAGTAGATGTTGCAGCAAAAATAGAGAGTCAGGACAGAGACCTATTTCCCTTGCTAAGAGAAAGTGGCAGCTAACACCAGAACCATGCAGCAGTGATACCTGCACATAACTTGCATTGCTGTAAATATGTATATATTACATCTGTACTTACTTTAAAACACATTATCTGTTTGGGAAACCCTATGGAGCTTATTCAAGAATTTGAGTTCAGGGATCCTCAAGACCCCATCATCTACTTTTAAAGCAGATGAATTGCATGTAAAGCCAACCCATATTTACACTCAAGTTTCCAGGACCAGAATGGAAAGAACAGTTAGCAACGCTCTCTAGAGAGTGACTCCCACGTACGAATGCTCCCGTATGACTGCCATACTTCAGTGCACGCACAGCCTTGAGCTCCCTTGTCCCACCTCCACTGTATATCCATAGCCCAACGTGCTTGCATGTGCACACACACACACACACACCATGTAACCTCTAGGCAGATTCAGAACTCACTGTTTTTAGGCTATAGCCCCACAAACCAGCTTCATCCAAGACTAATTTTCCAGAAAAAAGCACATATATGTACATACACACACACATACACACACACACAAATTTTGGCAAAAGGGAAGGGCATTCCAGAAAAGTGGCTAGAATCCAGACTCATTGTAGAAGACCAGAACAGCTTGAGCCTTACTTATTTATGACCAAACCACAGACTTACAGAAAGCCTAACACAGCTGGTGTAACTTTAAGTCTCAGGAATGTTAGATGACAGCCACAATACAGAATACCTACTTTCCAATAACATTATGGTAACGAATGCGCAGATTAAGGGGGCATTCCTCCAGGAGGGGATTACCAAGCAGGGACCCTCCTTTCTAATCATAAGTGTACTTTTGCTTCCTTTTGTGCACCATCCCACACACACACACACACACTCCATATACACACAGGCCACGGACCCCTGTAAAGTTTTCCAGACCACAGCCAGTGCTAGGGTATATATGAAGCCCATCAGAAAAATCAATGACATTTTTTGGCCAAATCACCTTGACTAGAGGCACAAAGAGTTGGGTTCCCCTTTATAGACCTGGAATTCCTTCTAGACCTGCAAATGGTGTGTGCTCATCACACAGCAGGGGTTCCTCTGTCCCAAGATTTTTTCCGTTTTTTTTTTTTTTGAGACAGGGTCTTTCTCTGTTTCCCTGGCTAGAGTGCAGTGGCGTCAGCATAGCTCACTGCAACTTCAAACTCCTGGGCTCGAGCGATCCTCCTGAGTAGCTGGGACTATAGGCATGCACCATGCTGTCTGGCTAATTTTTCTATTAATATTTTATGTAGAGATGGGGTCTCACTCTTGCTGAGGCTGGTATCGAACTCCTAGCCTCAAGTGATCCTCCCACCTCCCAAAGTGCTAGTATTACAGGCATAAGCCATGATGCCTGGCCTTCCCCCAGGTTTATAAAGCCATAAGGATATGCATCTACTTCATCAACCATGACTCCAAACACCACATCACACCAGAAAGAAAATTACTATGTCAAAAAGACATTAATTGCAGACAGTATACATTATAGCCCATTTTCTACAGTTTGCCAAGATTTGAGACACATCTAGAGAGGCAGTGTTTCTTTCCTGCCACCCTGTTTCTCTTCTCCCATCCAAGATCCACAAACAGACAGACAGAAGGGCTGCAAAGCTGTGACAAGGTAGAGGCTAGAGCCAAGTGGGTTCAGCTACTGTGGCAATCCGTTGCTGGGGAAATTAGGGTGTAACATCAACCATTTGAGTTGCTGAGTTGAGTCCTTTCTAAATCTACATTGGGCATTTCCTAATTGCATAGTTTCCTCAGCATGAGAAATTGCAAGCTTGGTAAATTATCTGTTCCAATATTTCACATAACATACAAGTCAACATATCAGAATGGCAGTTTAGAACAGCAGGTATCACTTTCGAACTGGGATAATTTTTGAGATTTTCCAGCCTCTTCCTTCACTCGCTGTTTCTAGTGATGTATTATGTAAAAGCCCTCAGATACCCACTAATTGATTTAAAACCCAGCTAGGCATATTACAAATACCCTTGGGCTTTTTATTATCATGGTCCAACAGAAAGCATCAGAATCATTATCATCAATCGCAACAGGATCCATCAAACAGCATCTATTATACTGACATTCTCCTTTGTGAAGAAAAAACCAAAAATAAATAAATAAAGACAATGAAAACTCATCAGCAGTATCAATTGATTCTCCAAAGTAACAGCTTCTCTTGTTATTGTAGGGAACATATGATTTCATTCCAGTGGTCCAAAGGAAGTCCAAAGATTCAATCTCTCCATTAATTGAGTTCACCTCCCAGACTAGATCTTTACATTCTGACAGTTCCTAAGGTTACAAAAACTCAGCGGTATTTGACTCTATGTCACTGTGAAGTGAAGGATGGCAGGGAGATAGGAGAAAGAGGTAAGTTTGACAGTGACCTTTTTAGGAGAAAATGACAGAGTCATTAACCTTGGTCAAACGATTTTAAGCAGCCAATGAAGTTTTTAAAAAGGTAATCAATTTGCCTTTGATGTTAAGAGTATTCTTCTTTGAGAGGCCCTCAAGGTTATGACATTAGGTCCTCCAGAGAAAGATCCTAATAGAGAAGGGTTTGGCCAAGCAACAAACAAAAGTTGCATAGTTCCAATAGATAAATGCGATATATTGGTTTTCCACCGTGGGAGTCAACCAAAAGCACAGAAGATATAGCTGTGGTTGCAAGACGTAATGTAAAGCTAAATCACCTGGACCCTGTGAAGGTAACTATGGAGCTACTGAAAAGTGGAAGGTGAAAGGGATCCTGAGAGGGCTCTAAGTTCCAGCTTAAGCAACACAATTGAAAGTTGATGGGACACAAAGGGAAGGCTTAAGTGTGCAACCGATAGCAAAAGGCAAGGTAGTAATGGAACATTAAGAGAAGGCAGGGTGGAGGAGAAACAAGGCAACTAAGCCGAATCCCCATCTTTCAAAGCAGAGACTTAAGAGATGTTATAAGGGCCGAGCACAGTGGCTCATGCCTGTAATCCTAACACTCTGGGAGGTGGAAACAGGAGGATCGCTTGAGGTCAGGAGTTCGAGACCAGCTCTGAGCAAAAGCCAGACCCTGTCTCTACTAAAAATAGAAAGAAATTAGCCAGAAAACTAAAAATATATAGAAAAAATTAGCCAGGCTTGGTGATGCATGGCTGTAGTCCCAGCTACTCAGGAGGCTGAGGCAGAAAGATCACTTGAGCCCAGGAGTTTGAGGTTGCTGTGAGCTAGGCTGATGCCACCGCACTCTAGCCCGGGCGACAGAGTGAGACTCTGTCTCAAAAAAAAAAAAAAAAAAGTTATAAGAAGGTAATAAATTAATAAATAAACAGACATAAGCATATTATTTAGAGTTTAGCAGTAACTTCCAGAAAAACCAAAAACAGAACAATTGAGAAGAGATTACCTCTGGTGAGTGGTCAGGGGAAAATGATGATTGTTAACTTGAGTTCTTCTGCGGATGATTTACTTTGCTTCTGTAGGCACATTTTACAGGAAAGAAGAGAAGGGGAGGAGGAGAAGCAACGTGGCCTAAATGAAGAGCAGGCAAATGCCATCTGAAAGAGGTAGGAGAGGTTGGAAATGTTGAGGAATTGATTAAGAAGCCAGGGTTTCATTTCCCCCTCAGTCAAGGCTGGTGTGTGAGCAGAGAGTAACAGAAAGTCTCAAAGAAGAAATCCCAAGACCTGCATCCCCACCTTGGCTCTGCTCCCAGCCGTGTGATGGGGAGCAAGTCACTTAACCCCTGTGGGTCTCAATCTCCATGTTTGTAAAATGAAAGTTTAGAGTAAATCATCTCTAACACCACCTGTTCCCAGAGCTCATGTTCCTGGGTTTACATTCAAATCCTGAAAACCTCGCTGGCTCATCAATTCCCTCTCCTGTGATTCAATCAACTCCTGCAGAGACTAAGAGATTCAGAGCTCATATGTTCTGGAAGTCATAGTTGGTGACCAGCCAAGCCACCTAAAGAATTTAGGAGATTAAAGACTCGCTTCAATATCTGAAAAGTACTCCAGAGAACACACGAAGAAAATGATAAAAATCCAACAGCCAAACCCACCAGCTCCCCACCAGCGTTAGATCACTAACGCTAAAGGTTCTGGAGCCCAGAAGAAAACTGCGGAGCTCAGACAACCAAGAGCCTAGGTATCTTGTCAGAGCCAAACAAACTCTCAGCTATCCAATGCTAAAATAAACAGATCTAGAAAAAGCTGGGAGCAATGAAAAAGTAAAACCACACATACACCCCCAAAAAAGTGCTCTCGATAGCTAAAGTGGTTTCTTGCTGTTTCTTGTCCCTTCCTTTAGTAGATTCTACTCTTTATAAATATCTGCTCCAAACCAAAGGAAGAAGCCAGTGGGAAGAAGGGAAAGCCGGAGGTTCACCTGAGATGGGATGTCAGTGTGGGACAGTTGTATAATCCGAAGCCACGTTTTGGAGATGTGAGGTAAAATAAAAGCCCCTTGAGTCCTCATGCTCTTTAACTTGCTCTCCCAGCTGTCCCTACAACCCCTCTGCCACACACAACACACACCACCCACTCTCCTCCCCTAGCGGGTACAAGTGCCGGGTCCACGTCCAGGCAACATGCTGAGCAAATGTTCTCGGGTCCTGCCTTCTCTCCACCCAGCATGGCTAAGGATCACTGAGGTTGGGCTCAATTGAAGTGAATGGCTACATTAAGGGACTAATGTCCTAAGACACCGAATGAGTTGGTCCAAATTTCTCCCCTTTGTAGGTTTGTAGCAACCAAAAGAACAAACATCTTTACAGTTTAAACCTTCAAAGTTAAACATTCTCTGGAAAAGCTTATCTTCATTTGGGGGGCTCAATTACAGTGGAACACACCTCCATAACCTGTTAGATATGAATTGGAAGACTTTTCAAAGAAGAATTATGGAAAATAGAACTGCCATTTGGTGAGCATTTACTGTTTACCATATTTCAAAAAACAGATGTGCACCAGGCACTGGGCTCATATAAGTACAGTAGTAACAACTGCTAACACTCATGGAGTGCCTTCCAACCCCTGTGCTACGTACATTATCTTACTTAGTTCTCACAAGAACTCTAGGAGGTGGGTGGTATCATGTTCTCTCCTTTCCAGGTGAGAGGTTAGGTGAGTCACTTACCCAAGGTCACAGAGCAAGAAGCATATTCAAGAGCCAAGTCCAGCCAGGAAGATCCCAGTATCTGGCCCCAATGGGAATAAGAAATGGTCTTGCCTTTGAGGTGTTCCTGGTCCAATAGAGAAGCTACTTCAACATACATATCTAGCACACAGTGGGCTCTCAATAAATGGCTTTGTTTAACCCCAACAGCACCCTTACGAAGTGGGTAAGACGATTGCTATTTTTATAGATAAAGGAGCAAGCTCAGGATGTCACCCAGCTATTAAAAGGCAGAGCCAGGACAGAAACCCAAAACTGTCTAGTTCTTTCGTGCTCTCTGCTCTCAGAGAGAAGGGTGATGAAGACTTCACACCCGAGCATATGAGGAACATTTGGTTCATATTTTCACTGGTGTCATATTTTGGGAGCTGCCAGCAGCCACATGGCCTTGCCAAGTTAGTTCCAAATGCTCCAGCTTGTGTACAGCTTCCTGGAGCTGGGGGGCAGGGGGTGTAGGGGAGGGAGGAAAACCCAAAACAAACAGACCAACCAAAAACAACAACAAGGAGACTGTGGGCAGAACCATCAAAAGGAACAGAGTGGGAGGGAAAGACAGTCTGCCCTGAAGATTCCTCCGGAGCCACATGTGTTTGTGGGTACCTTGTATAGTTGACTGGAGGAAAGGTCCCATGGATGCTCCAAGGGCATCCTCCAGGGAAAAGGGACAGACCAGGTAATTACAAAAGTAACACTTCACACATTGTTTCTCAGGTTTTTGTTCAGTTTGATTTATTGAGGTTGCTTTGCCACTCCTGGGAACAGGCCTTGGCTACCCCTAGCAAAGCCATGGTCATTCCTTCACCCTCTCAAGCATATTGGGAGAATACTGGCTCCTGGGCCCACTTTCACTCTTAAATAAAACCCTGCTCCAACGATTCTTATTATCTTCCTCTGCTGGACGCTGCTGTTAAGGTACACAAAGTAATTTCTTCTTTCTGCAGCCTGGTCTAGACCCAAATAGGCCAGGCCTATCTGAAGAGAAAATCCATTTGCAAGATAAATGACTCTCAGATCATCTAGAATCTTCTGCTTTGGAAGAGGCTGGCTCTATCAAAGAGAGTGTATTACAAACTTTATTTCTTGTTTAATATTTAAGATTAGGAGAAGCCCTTCACCAGTACGGCACCACACGGAGGAGTCACATCCCCACTCTGCTGTGGTTTGGGGTGACAGAGTTCTCTCTACAATTCTTTCCTTCAAATTCTTCACTAATTAGATTTTATCTGGCTTCTGGAGGAGTTGAAATGAGCTCAGAAAACAAGGCCAATAGCTTCAGGTGCTGAGGGGGCAGGCCAGGAGGAAAGAAGTTCTCACCATGCTGCACTAACCCATGAACACAGTGGCAGGGCTAAACAAGCATAAAGCCATGCTGCTTTCCTCCATTTTTTGAGGTACAGCTTCTCCTCTGAGAGGTGCCAAGGGAAGGGTCTTTCCTCTGCAGTGACTTGGTTGAAAAGGGCCAGGGTTGCCTGGCTAAGTTTCACTCTGTTTCCTTACCATAGTCCAAAGCTAGCTGTTCTAACCACCAACCCTCTTCATTGTTCCATGTCTGCCTTTATTATTTTCCCAGGAAAATTGGCAAACTAGCTCCCTCAGGTGGGCCTTTGTTGAGAGAAGAGAGAACGTGGGACTCAGGAGTTCCTTTCTGTGGGGTGCAAGGGACCTCTTTGTTTGGAAAAGATGCTTCTAGTCATATTATTGCCAAGACCTTTGTCTTCTCCCAGATTCCAGCTTCATAATCATTCAATATTTTATGACAGATTAACTCAGGGGACTCCTACAAGCTAGCATAGGCACTACCAAAATCTTCACAAAGTCATTTAATGGTTTGTGCCATTATACAAGCACGAAATAGTACTGATTAATTCATGCAGGGGTAACAGGGAAAAAAGAATCTTTGGAATTTTGTACAGATGCCAGATTATGGTTCTACCATGTTACAACACTAAATTCATGTTTAATTGAACTTTCAAATCACCTAGCACCATTGTCCTCTGTGTGCCGCTAAATACGACCTCAAAACCCCATTCTGACTTCTATCAAGATCTGCCAATACCTCTCCCGCACCTCCAGCAAATGCCCTGTGGCACTGGGACATCTGGGCTGGGGCAGGCTGCAGAGGGAGATCTTAATGGCAGCAGAGACACTTGTCCCAAAGGGTCATTATTATCTTAAGTGAGTTACCGTTTTATATAGTTACCCATTAGGTGGGGAGGCAAGATGAGACAGCAGCTGAGGACGTGAGGGAGTAAGTGGATAAGGGGACAAGTTAGTGTCTTAGACCCCACCTTGACTCCTTTCTTTTCCACTTTTTAGCTATGTGACCTTAACACATTCAGTGCTTAATAAATATTTCTGGAACGAATGAGGGACTTTACCTGTCTAAGCCCAGCTTCCCTGTCTGTAAAACGGAGATAATAACTGTTGGGAGACAATCCTTCGTGGATCTCTCACCGTTATGAATGTCTTAGAAGCAGAGGCACTGACACCCTTTGTTCTGGAACCTTTTCAAGGATGTTTGTATGGCAAACAGTCTTAGAAGACAGACTTGGCGTGTCCCTCTGGAGCAGAGGGCAGGTTTGCTTGCTGTCCAGTAGCATACAGACAACGTCTCCCTCTGGAGCAAAGGGCAGGCAAGGTTGCTTACCACACGAAAAGAGAGTGGGATTTCTAAGCTCGAGGTTCCTCAGCCATAACGCAAACCCACTGCATGCTCAGCCTCCACCTGGGCCACTCTGCATCACCCTCATAGGACCTGGGGACAAGGGGAAGTGATGTAAACATGAATAAAGCTTATGCAGCTTGCTAGCCGTGAGTAATAAAGAACTCTGTCTCTGACCCAGGAGTCTCAGATCTTCTGCTGGCATCTGTGAAACCAGCAGGCTAATGAGCTTGCAAGTAGGGTAAAATCTCAGCTCTTCCTAGTTCTTCACAATAACAGTCTCTATAGAGTTCTTGTGAGGATTAAATGAGATAAAGCACATAGAGGCCTCTGTAGTGTCTGGTCCAAAAGAGGTATTCAATTAAAATTAGCGTCTATTACTCTCTATATAATGCAGGATCTTTCAATATGTATATATTTGAATGCGTATTTTTATACATACATTCACTGTAATTACTCAGTAAGAGACTGTAATAGAAAATGTGACTAAGTGATTTTAATGATATGGAGAGACTCAATTATGAATGATACTGGCTCAAGATAAACTCTAATATTGAGTCACAACATTGGAGTGATTAATAGAATTTCAACCATATACTATACAACTTACTGTTTAAAACCCATAAAGGAAAATGCAAATCAAAATCACAAAGAGATGCCATCTCGCCCCAGTTAGAATGGCTATTATCAAAAGGACAAAAAATAACAAGTGCTGGCTAGGATGTGGAGAAAAGGGAACTGTTGCACACTGTCCGTGGAATGTAAATTACATTATGGAAAACAGTATGGAGGTTTCTCAAAAAACTAAAAATAGAACTACCGTACGATCCAGCAATCCCACTACTGGGTATTCAGCCAAAGGAAAGGAAATCAGTATAATAAAGGAATACCACCCGTACCCCCATGTTTATTGCAGCACTATTCACAATAGCCGAGATATGGAATCAACCTAAGTGTTGGTATTAGCACCTGGGAATGGTGGAGGGAGGGAGGATGGGGAGAGGGGGGTTAACAGATACAAAATTACGGCTAGATAGGAGGAATGAGCTCTGGTGTTCTGCAGCACTGTAGGGTGAATATGGTTAGCTATAATTTACTGTATATTTTCAAAAAGCTAGAAAAACAAATTTTGAATGTCCACAGCACAAAGAAATAAGCATTTGAGGTGATGGATATGCTGATTACCCTGATTTGATCATTATACTTTGTATATAGGTATCAAAATATCACACTGGATCCCATAAGTATGTACAATTATTATGTGTCAACTGAAAATTTTTTAATTTTTTAAAAAATTGAAAGTTCAAAAGTTTAAAAACCATGAAGGGTTTGATTTATATTCTAGCTCTTCCAGCCACAAACTGTAAGACCTTGAGCAACTGACACAGAGTTTTATCTTCTGAAATGTGGAAATTAAAAGTATGTACCCATCAGCTGGTACTATAGGGATTAAACAAGACAGTAACTTGTAAAATGTCTAATATAGTGTCTGGCACACACCAAACATTCACTAAAAGTTGAGTATTTATTATTTTATTCAGAGAACAAGAGCACCAAGAAAAGAGATGTGATGTTTTTAGTATTTTCCAAAGTACTTTTACATTAGCTTTTTTAATCCTCTCAATAATTCTAGGAGGTAGGCAGAATAAATATTAGCCCAACTTCACAGATGGGAAACTGAAGCTAAAGGAGGTTAAGTGGCTTTCCCAAGATCAAAGATCTCACAAATGGCAGAGATTTTATTTTTTAGCGTTTCTTGCCATGTGGACAGCCAGCAGAGATTATCAAAAGGTAAAAATCTCTCTGTGCTTTGGGTAACAGGGCTCACACATCACCAGGAGCTGGAGAATGCATTTGGCCCAGCTTGACAGCCTTATGGGCTTGCAGCTTTCAACCAAATGCAAACTTTTAGTGTGTGTGCATTTAGGTTTTGCCAAGACTAGACAGCTTTCTATTTTTAAAAGGGGTGGGGGGAAGCACATTGGAAGGCATTTAAATCAAGCACCAAAGTCGTCTTGGACATCAAATAACTCTTAGAAAACAACATTTTGATGAGTTAAGTATAAATGAATCAAAACCATATGAACTAAATTTCCCTTAAAATACACAAGGGTCTAAAAATTAAGGAGAAAAATGCATTGATAAAATACATTTGGGGTTTTATTGAAACCAAAACATTTACAAAAGCCATTACATATCCCAACACACCCAACCTCCATGTGCCCTCTTCTGATGGTCATGGACAGTCTCCCCAGACCTCCCCAATAACAGGCTGCCAAATATTTCCTTTCTTGCCAAAAAAAAAAAAAAAAAAATCCAATGGACTCCAAGCCACCCCATGGCAGGATTCAGATCCTGTCTTATGTGCAGTTGATAATACACCTTCAGCCTAAATGGTTCAAATTACAATTCTTCTGTATCTTGAACAATCAGCCTTGATCACATTGCTCTGTGCGCCCCATCACACTGAAGGCCAAATAACCAATTTCTGCCTAAATGGTTTTGTAAGTAGCTATTAAATTAAGCTTCCAACTTGCAGTCCTGAAGCTAGTAAACTTTCAGGTTACTTTTCAAGCTTGTAAAATTAGCTAAAGATGAATTTGAAAGCCCGGGCAGGAGCTGGCATGGGAGAATAAGGCAGCAATATATCATGCAACTGTGGCACCGCTGCAGCGGCTTCCAGCAAGCTGGAAATAAGCATGTGATATTAACTGAAGCCCTTAATTTAAGGAAACGGAATCAACCAACTAGTAATTAACAAATTATTCTTAAACAGGCCTCGCTTAAAAATTAAGTTGAACTACCATTTTTCTATAACCCATCAGGAAAACGCTGACTGGTACTTAAAGTAAACACAACTTAAGCAGATGGTGAGCTCTCTCAGAGCACCAAACCTATACTTAAATAAATCAGCGTTGTCGGACTCTAGTGCTACACGGATACTCAGCAGAATTCATGGGCATCTTTGCAAGATTTGGCAATGATTTACTGTCACGTGGAGATGACAACTGAGAGCTCTAAGTTTTCCTGTTGGAATGTTTTGCACCCCTGAGACAGGTAAAGTCTACTGGAAGGAAGTGTTTTGCAACTGATATCCCAGAAGCACGTCATAGAAGCAAAGATGATTCTGACCCATCTAAGCAGAAACAAGGGCTTCTGTGTGTTTTCATCCACTCATTCGAGAAATATCTACTAAGTGTTTACCAGCTGGTAAGCATCGTGCTAGGCACTGGGCATACAAAGTTGCATGATATTCAAAATTACTCACAAATCACACAGGTACAGAGAGAGAAATAATAATGTAACTTAAAAAATTCTATTACAAAGATGCTTTAGAAAGCGCTTTGAGAATCCTAAGAACTGAAGAGCTAACTCCATTTGAGGGATTTGGGAAGGCCTCCACCTTTGGAGGTGCCATCTTAGGGCATTGGCAGTGTGGTATAGAGGTTAAGACTATGGTCCCGAGTGATAGGAGGCACAGGTTCAAATCCTGACTCCATCATTTGATTGGCTATATGACCTTGGAAAATCTACTTAACCTCTCTGGACCAAGTTCCTCCTCTGCAAACTGGGACTCATAATGGTAACCACCTTGTTGTAAGGATCAAATGAATGCCTGGTACCTAAAAGATGCTATTATCTTAACTAGATGTTATAAGAACTTATCCAACAAAAATTGAGCAGAGAGAATATTCCACTTAACAGAATAGCGTGTGCAAAGGCAGAAGTTTATGAAAGGTCTGGTAGTTTGCGAGCATGATGAAAATTCAGGACAGCAGGGTATAAAGTATATGTGGTGAGGAATCAGGTGTAGATACATCAAGCCAAGGAGGTTATACTGCATCCCGTGACAGCTGAGACCCGGCAGAGGGCTGACAGTCAGCTTTGGTTTTCAGTTCATTCTGCTGCAGTGTGGAGCCTGGGCTAGAGACGATGGCGTAGGGTCTACTCGGGATGTGAAGACAAAGCATCACATGAAGGGTATGTTTTTGTTTTGTTGGTTTCTTGGTTTTTGGGGTTTTTGTTTGTGTGTTTAATCACAAGTAGATCTGTCTGTAGTCAAGGATGACAGAGCAGACATTGCTACTGTAGGTTGCTTACCAACCAAAATTGTGGGGCATAGCAAAGTGCAGCTATTCCAATCCTTACCCTGCTCTCCAAGTTTTGGGGGTATCTCTATTTTCCCCCTCCCCCCACCCCACAAAATGGTGGGGCTGTATTTCAAAATCTACTGTTGGGAGTCCATTTGTAACTGGTCAATTTTATTAGTTTTAATGGTGTTCACAAATCACAGAATGTTAGAAGTGGAAAAGAATTTATAGTGACCACTAAATCCAGTTGCTCCCCACTTGGGGGTCTCCGGATCCCTAGGAAGTCTGTGAAAGTAATAACAGAGATCAGTTCTGTTTTCAGTATTTCCAAAAAGTCAGCATATATTTAAACATTTAGCAATTTATTCACAAAATAAAAAGCTTCACGTGCCAAGTAAAATGTCAACTTTCTTTACTGGTGGCTGCAACTATTTTGGCCCAATATGGTAACATCAGTCATCTCACATTTATCACAATTTCTGATTGACAGTTATGAATGCCATTAATCTACAAAGAAAATTAATTAATTAATTAATTAATACTTATCAAGTAGGAGAAAATCTTTCAATATAAAAGTAAAGAAAAACATAGAGGTCCTTTATGGTGTAAAGTTGGGGATCACTGATCTCTAGTTCATCCTCAACATCCCCAACACCCACCTTTGACAGCGTGTAGACTGAGGATGTAGACTCTATAAGTGTTACTCAGGGATAGAGTCTACACCCTTGTTCCCATCTCATACCTAGCCCATTTTTAGAGTGTACAACAAACTCTTCAGTGCAAATGTCTATTGCAAGTGAAAATACAAATCAGCACGTTTGAGGCTATAGACATGTTAAAGGAAACCCTGAACTTTAGTTCTTAAGAAATGACTGAGTTAAGCAACATCTATTCTTGGATGGAATTTCATTACATAACAATAAATGTGTCTCTGGATTGTAGGGTCTCTAGACAGACTTTGCTCTACCCAGTAAATACTTAAGGCACAACATAAATGATACTTAACAATGCATCTCAACTGCAAATGGTTCCTGAATAAAAGCCTTTTTGGATAACTGGAAAACATCATGTGGGGGATGAATGACCAGTGTTTTGTAAATTCACCCTGAGCCTGAAAGTTGTCAGATTTTAATCTTGCAAGTGTCTGTATTCTCTTTTCTGTTCCAGACCACATTTAAGACTATAATTCCACACACACACAAAAAAATCATACAAAGAATAGTGAAAATGCTAATCCCTTGAGTGACTGCATTTAAGAAGTGGGATGATCTGACATTATTTATAGTTAGCAGGATTGTATCTTCAAATACAGTTATCAATGAGTATTAATAATAACAGTTACTACAGTTCCATAATAGATTATAAAACAACTACACCTTAAGTTTGCTGTTTTTGGATGAAATGAGTGGTGCTTTTATTGTACTTCTTGAAATCAATGGTCACCAAAATTAGGTTTTTGTAGGCACTCAGTAAAATATTTGGTAACAGATTGAGCTAACAGGCATCTTATATTGGTAGAAGGTGATGAAAGGAAGATCTATAGAACTAAGACTTCAGTGGTATTTTTAACATACAGGTAGCTTTATCTGAAGAAAATGGAATGGTGGTCTCTCTTGGTAAGCTTATCAGAATATGCGTAAGGTAGAGTGATCAGAGTTACAAGGAACAGAGGCAACCATGGCGGACAGTGAATTCTGGCTCCGCCACTTAATAGCTGCATGATCTTGGGTAAAATCTTCAGCTTCTCTGAACTTCAGTTTCCTCATCAGAATAGAGATAATAACACCTACTACATAAAACAATGTAAGTATTTAACACAGTTCCTGGCATATAATAGGCATTGATCTAACTGGTTCATCTCTTTTCTCAACACGCACAACAGTAGTATCAAGTCCTTAGCTACACCCCCAACAGGTGTCCACCTAAGTCCCTGCAGGTTGGGAGAGTCCTGTCTGCTTCTCAGATAAGTGGGACCTTCAGAGAAAGGGCTGAGTTATCTGAGGGATGCAGCATCAGGCCAAAGTGGAGGCAAAATCATGACTGTATTGCGCCAAACCAAAGGCCTTCTGATGCTTACTCTCCTTATTAACCTGGGGGAAGGACCGTTAGGGACAGTTCATCCTTTGCCTCTGATGCAATCTTTAAGTTACCTCAAGAGCATAGTACACAATTCCATTTTTGGAATTTTATATGGCAGAATAAATGCAAACTGTTCCCCTAAAATCTATCATCTTGGTAATACATCCTTAAATCTCAGAATCAAATACTGTGAAAGATTGGGCTGGTCCCATTTATCAGAGGCAGTGATTAATCCAAGTAGAATCTTAGAGAATCTCAGAGTCTTTACTTGGGAACCTAATCCTGAAATTAAACATTTGATTATTTCCTAGAAAAAGAAAATGCCATGGAAGCTCCACCTGGTTGGGAAAAAATGGCAATTGCATCTAATCACAGGCAAACAATTTGCCATCACATTTGTCAGAATCTTTGTACTTATTTAAGTACATATTTAAGATAGCATAATTCAGGCCTGAAGAGAAACTAAATGGTTTTAGTTCCTTTGCTACCTCTCCAAAATTCCATCTTCTTCAGATGTTCTTCCCACCCAATCAAAGAAATAATATATAGATGAGTAATAAACTGGCCCCATTCTGTGCCCACTCAACAGGGCAAATGCTGGGGGCAAAGGAAACCACCCTCTGTGGTTTTCTAGCAAACACACAGAGAGGCCAACAGATTGTTTGTAGCTGGGGCTGAGGTCTCAGATATGTTTAAGAAACAACAGAAAACATGAGTGACGAAAGGCCACGTGCACAAAGGCACACAACAAACACAGGCTACTGAGACCTCTGCAGCTTGAGCTGCAAGAGCAAGAAGCATCGATTTTTGCTGGAGAGGGTATATCAGGTTACAGGAATGCACACATTTAATTTTTATGAGACTGAAGGCTCACAGAAACGAAACACACACAAAAAACCCTACTTTGTGACACATTAATAAAGCCAGTGAAGAGCCACTTTAAAATAAAACAAAGAAAAATGGCTTGATGGTGTTATCAAAAGGTCTTTGAAAATAATGTGTTCTGCCACCAGCCACTCTGACATGTTCTGTGATACTTTAAGCCTCCTGGACAGAGATGTTAGACCCAGGTCACATATTCAAATCGTCTTATATAAATATGTGTACGTGGTATTACTCACCCTTTTCTGGTTTCTATAAAGAATATTTTTCATTTTCTATGTAAGTCCAAGAGTCACCAACCTCCCAGCTCTCAGCCAAGAAGAGCAAGCAAGCACTGGCAGAAATGTGGTTTCATACCAGAGCATCTTCTGCCAGCCAAATGTAATTTACAGCTGAGTGTTTGGTTCATCTGTCACACGAGAATTACACAACCCCACCACTTACCCTGAAAATAAATATGCGCCCCTCATTCAGGTAAATGAGATCGTTTCAGAAATAAATTGACTCCACCACTAAAACTTGCCTTTTGCAAAGAAAATAAATGTTTGCAATGTTTCTCCTGATGAAGATGATGCAGCTGACACTTACATTTAAGAGGCTGGTTATATGGCCCTCGTTCATGTGAAGGCCAGCCCAGCAGAAGCTAGAGGCCACTGGAGCCGGAAACATCTGATAATAAGTCTGCTAAATCAACTCTCGGCTCTTATCAGCACGCAAAATCTCCCAGGCAAAAATGGAGGGGAAAAGGTCAAAATGCACATCTCCACTGACAATCATACATCTGGAAATAAAACAACCCTGCAAAATGACACTGAATTTTTACTAGCCCACACAAAGCTTTTAACTACCCACCCCTCCTAGGGAGTTCCCTTCAGTTGAGCTTCACAACAACCTCGTAAATTAGAGAAGGTATCATTTTCCAGTTTATAGATTGGGAAACTCAGGCGGCATATAGTTCCAGAAGTGTCCAAAACTCATAGCTAGTTATAGGTTGATTCAGGAAAAAAAAAAAGCCAGGTGGCCTAAGTGATAATTCCAGTGTTCATTCAGTCCCTCTCCTTTTAGAAGAATTATAACACACGGTCACTACTCTTAAGGTGGGTATGTTCTAGTTAGAAAAATAACACATTTACACACTAAATTAAACAATACCACTCAAGAGAAATCACCAATGCTAAATATGTACTCTTTTAACTATTGTCAACTCAGAGTCACATTAATTCTATGAATTTATGGAATTGACAACATGATTTTTTTTTTTTTGAGACAGAGTCTCACTCTGTTGCCAGAGTGAGTGCCGGGGCGTCAGCCTAGCTCACAGCAACCTCAAACTCCTGGGCTCAAGCGATCCTTCTGCCTCAGCCTCCTGAGTAGCTGGGATTACAGGTGCCAGCCACCATGCCCAGCTAATTTTTTTTTCTATTTTTAGTTGTCTGGCTAATTTTTTTCTATTTTTTTTTCAGTAGAGACAGGATCTTGCTCTTGCTTAGGCTGGTCTGCAACTCCTGAGCTGAAGCAATCCACCCGCCTCAGCATGATTCTTAATAAATTCACACCCACTTCCAAACTTAAAACTACACAATAAAAGCCAGGGCCATTGTTCAGAACATGTCATTTGTTAAATTATTTATATCCATGAGTCTTTTTTGCTGAATATCTATTAATAGGTAAACTGTAATAGTCTTGGGCATAATTATTTACCAGTAAATTAACCACCCCAGATTATATGACTCACATCGAAGGAAAAAGAAGTTAATGTGGTTTAAAAATCAACGGTCTCAAATATTTGGCTATTTTATTATTGAGTTAGAATGACCTGTGGAGATATAAAAATTTTACAATTTTTTTTTTTTGCATTCCCTCTTCTCGGAATCCAACATTTTTAAATACTTTCAAAAACTGTTACATTTCTTTAGTTGAAGAAACTCACTTAGCATGGGGTAAAATAAACATAAACAAGCTGCAAAGACAACAGGCAAAAAAAAGTCTGTCCAAATAACTGGATCTGGGAGTTGAATTCTGGCATTCAATTAAAATTCTATAAAAGAAATGAAGAAAGTAATGACCTAATCATAATAATTAGTACTTATATTTTCAGAGTCTCTAAGAATAATTAATTAGTGCATACCTTTGGGGTATTATTATCTCCATTATAAAATGGGGCAGAGGAGATGGAGCCGAGATGAACGGAGTTGCCTCTGGCTACAGGCAGAAGTGGGGAGAGGAATGGCAGATACCCGGAATTCCTGAGCCCTGCTGCCTCGTTGTCCTCGCTGACCAAGCCTGCTCACTCCAAGCTAGCGTCGGGAACATCAGTCCCTTTTCTCTAGTCAGCTATTCCTCCCAACTGGTGCTACTCACCCTCTTCAGTTCTCATATGAGAGTCTTTTCAGACAGTGATTTCGTTGGCAGGCTGCCACCTAAAAGTGTAGTTGAGTACAATGAGATAAGTAGAAGTCTGGATCTTTCAAAAATTTTTATTACAGGACGAGGAAGAGAAATAGAAAACTATAAGAAAGATGAATATAACTGAAGCTAGAATAAGCAGAAGTGGCATTATTCTAAAAGCAAACTGTGTTTACATATTCTCAGACTCGTAAGTGCCCCACTATATCAGAAATTAAGAACCACAAGAAATTTTTAAAAATCTTTTTATACCAAAAGTATAGGGCTATATTTGTGCTTCTAAATTTTGAAGATAAAGTGTGCATATCCCTCTTCCCATATTAAAAAAGCAAGCAAAATATTAGTACTCCGAGAGAAAAAAACCAAAAGGCATAGACACACACGAACAGGCAATTCACAAATCGCCAGCAAACAAACGGAAGTAACATTCAACTCCCCTTTCAATAAAATAAAAACAAATTAAAACAATTTTTGACCTAATAAATTGGGAAAATATTTTTTTTTAATGACAATGCCCAAATCTTGGCTGGAGACGCCATAGGCACCATCGCATAGTCTTGATGTGTATGAGGCAATCGGTATAAGCTGTTTTAAAAGCAATTTAGAAAAACGTATCAAAATCCACTTAGGACAATTCTTTTGGAAAAATAAGAGATGCAGACAAAGGGTTATATGCAAGAAGGTTCATCACAATATTATTTGTTACCAGAGAAAAATTCAAAATAAACTATCCATCCAATGATAAGCAAAATGCTTTAAGTAAATTAGAACAAATAGAAGATTATGAGGCTGTCAAAATCGTGTTTTCAAAAAATAAATTAGGATCTTGGAGAGACGTTCACAAAATAATGCTAAGTAGAAAAAAATCCAAACAAACACAAAACCGCAAATACTCTACGAAATATAGCTAGATGATATGGACAGATAAGGACATAGATGATATGAATGAAGGATTTTACATCAAAATCACCAACAGTGATTATCTTTGGTTAGAATTTTCTTCTTTATATTTTTCTGTATTTTCTACAATGAGTATTTTTAAGTCAGAAAACAGGAGCTTTACCTTTAAAATTTGAAAGTAAGAAAGTGAAGGAATCCCTGAACTTGAGATATAGTTATCATTTTTTTCAGTATTTTTGTTCAAGCCAGCAAAAATTCCTTTCTTGACTCAGAAAGGGACACACCAGCAAGTAGATTTTAGGATCAGGATTGGTTTATTTCCACTGTTAAGACTGTAGAACTTTCCGTTTTCCACTTACTCTGGAAAAAAGAGATGCCTTGTTTTTTCTCTTTGGGGTATTTTTTCTCACAAGGTCAGCTTCACGGAAAATGTGGAGGAAAGAGAAGCTACCAAGACCACTAATATTAATGGTGCTCTCTCATTTTAAAATCCCAGATGATCACTGTGTGCCTGCCAGCTTGCAAAAGAGCCACAGGACTGCGTACAAGCAATGGCCATAAGTGACACAACCGAAAAATGATTGCCGCTTGTTTGAGAAAATAGGCACAGAATATGCCAAAAGACTCCTACACTGGGTAGTTTTCTGAATGAATTTCTCGTAAGTTCTGTCACATGAAACTAACGTAATACTAGGAATCCCTGGGATACAGGGACCTCGTTCCAGATGCATCTACCACATTGCCTTTGCCATTGCTGGTCGAAAGACACAACCCTTCAATTCTGTATAAGACACATTGCATAATTATAACATCCTATTATAAAGTTTCAGTGCTTGTTTTATCTTAACCCTGACATTTTCTTTTTTGGTGTTGTTGTTAGGTTTATATCAAAACAAAATTTAGCCCCCTAAATTAGAAGGATGAAATCTTAGGTTGTATGAGGATGGAGGATATTCAAAACTAGAAATAATAAATCAAGATTTATTCTCAATGAGAGTGACAGTTATCTCTGCTACATCAATCATAATAGCCACTCATAATTTATATAGCATTTTTTTTTCACTCTGGTCTTGCTCTGTCACCCAGGCTGGAGTGCAGTGGCCTAATAATAGTTCATTATAGCCTCAAACTCCTGGGCTCAAGTGATTCCCCTACTTCAGCCTCCTAAGCAGTTGGGACTATAGGTGTGTGCCACCACACCCAGCTAAATTTTATTTTATTTTATTTTACTTTTGTAGAGACAGAATCCCGCTATGTTGCCTAGGCTGGTCTTGAACTCCTGGCCTCAAGTGATCCTCCTGCCTCAGCCTCCCAAAGTACTGGGATTACAGGCGTGAGCCACCACATCTGGTCTACATAGCATTTTAAAACCCAACTGGTGTTTTCACAGTCATGGCAATTTACTCCTCTTGAAGAGTCTATGAAGTATATATTATTATCATCTCCATCTTACACGTGAAGGGACTGAGACTCAGTAGATTGCATAAGCTCCATAAAGGCGAGGACCTTCTCTCTTGTTCCCTGTCTAGCACTGTAAATGCTCAATGCATATTTCTTGAGTGACAGCCTCTCACAGCAATGTCATCTATAAGCATGGGGACTTTTTCATGAATTCCCCAACTGACATTTATTTATATTAATTCATTGGTCAATCAATCAACAATCTCTCTACATATGTGTATAATACACAATTATGTATTCTTGGAACCCGTGTATGTGTTTCCCAACAACACAGCCGCCTCTGAAAGCTCACTCTAGCTTTTTTAAAGACAGTAAAAACACCATTTCCTAATTTAATCCTGTTATTCATATAGCCCCACAACACCAAAGACAGAGACCTGGAGCTCTTTCGTGAGCTAACAACCTTCTCATGGTAAATCACATCTCTTTCCTTCAGTATCATTTCCTATAATGTCCCAGGATGAGGATGGAGGCAACAGACGTTCTAAGAGCCACCAAGGGCAGTCATCAACCAGCTCAGATCCCCTCATCCTACACAATGCCCCCACCCCTTCCCTGCCCACCTGGCCCTCTCACCCTGAAAAACGTGACAAGCAGTGAGTAATCGGTCTTGTCAAAGGTCACTATAAAATAACCTCAAGCACTGTTAGATAAAGGTGTCCACAGAAATGCAACAAAGTTGCTGACAAGGAAACGGGAGGTGGGGGGATTTGGGTTAGGAAGGGTATATAAGCCTTAAATCCCTTTTCCTTTTAAAGGTTCGGTCAAGTGCTGATTCAATCTTCAGCCACAATCCATTCCCTCCTCACAGATTACCTAATAAAAAATGTTTGCTTACAAAGGCATGTGGAGCCACTAAATAATCAATCATCTATCCATTCATTCAGCAGATATTGAAGAAGTGTCTGACAGGTGCCAGAACTAGATGTTTGGAAAATGGTGATGAACAAAACATGCTTGCTTGATCCCTGATATTTCAGAATTCCAGTTCTAGTGGGACATGTGGATTTTAATTTTTTTTAAATTAAATTAAACATCACACAAAGGAATATAAAATTGATAATGCTATGAAGGAAAAGTTCAGGACAAATGTAAGACTGGGAAATCAAGGAAAAGCACAAATTGTCTAGCAGGAATGGTCTAGGCAGAAAGGCGAGCACATGCCAGGGCCCTGGGATTGAAAAGGGCATGGCACCTTCAGGGGCCTGATTTTCCAATGTGGTTGGAGCCCACTGAGAAAGGGGGCTGTGTGTTGGGAGATGAGGCTGGCCTATCTGATGTCCAGGACTGTGGTCCCTACTAGCTATATCTGTAGCCCAGACCACTTCCCTGAACTACTCACTCAGCATCTTGTGTCTATGGGACATCTGCCCATAACGTGCCCAAACCAGAAAACCTGGTCTCTCTACCCCATCACACCTGTTCCACCTGCCACCTTCCCCATCTCAGTTGAGGCAACTCCATCCTTCCAGAGCCTCAGGTCAAAAACCTTAACATCTCCCCTTCCTTCTTGCTTACCCTCACATCTCATCCGTCAGCAAGTCCTGTTAGTTTTATCTTCAAAATAAGCCAGAATCTAACTCCTTCTTACCACCTTTCCCACAACCACCCCATCTCTTGCACTTGGGTTATTTGTCTTCATATTATGATGTGCTTTTAAAATGCAGAATTTTGTCTTCTTTATTTTCATTGTGCGAAATAGAGGTAGCACATAGGCATAAATTGTCCATCAACAACCAGAAAATCAGAACATTTTTCTTCCCGCATTGAAATATCTATACGCAACCTGGTGTGTGTGTGTGTGTGTGTGTTTATGGGAACTGATAGTTTTTGTCCTTGTCAGTAAATATTAGCACATCAAAAAAATAATTTTTAAGCCTGCCAGGGTGACAGATTATGGTCATATTTATTAATAATTCTTTCTTCTCATGGTTGAAAGTTGGTATTTCCCTTTCGGCATTGCTCTTTGACAATCACTGGAGACAAATTCAAGGTCAAATCAAGGGAAGTGCCCACAACAGCAAATCATTAGTGAGAGCAACATGTATGTATCTATTTTTTTAAGGTTAGCCTTATTTTGCTGTGTTTTGCTGACTTTGTTCATACCTGGTAATATGTGGACCCCCATCTCTGAAGACCTGTTCCAAGTTCTGGGGGTCCATCACAGGTTTATTTTTAGCACATGCTAAGAATGTCTGGTTATAATCCACATCACCTCCAATCTGCCAGTTCTTATAGGATCTTGACCTGGGTGCTGCCCTCTTGATGGGCACACATGCTGTTATGGGTTGAATTGTGTCTGCCCCAAAAGAGATGTCAGCGTCCTAACCCCCAGCACCTCAGAATGTGACTGTATTTGGAGATAAGGTATTTATAGATCTAATCAAATTAAAATCAGGTCATTAAGGTAGGCTCTAATCGAACATGACCGGTGTCCTTATAAAAAGAGATTGGAGCCAGATACACAGAAGGAAGACCATGTGAAGACACAGAGAGGAGGGCCGTCTGCAAGCCAGGTAGAGAGGCCCAGAACAGATTCTCCCTCACAGAGTTCAGAAGGAACCGGTCCTGCCAATACCTTGATTTCTCACTTTTAGCCTCCAGAACTGTGAGAGAATAAATCTCTGTTGTTTAAGCCACCCAGTTCATGCTACTTTGTTACAGCAGCCTCAGGAAACGAATATACCTTGCCCTGCCTTGGACCTCCCTGAAGGCCAGAGCTGTGGATGCCTTGGGAGCCAGAGAGGGATACCTCTCTCCCTATGGGGGCTGTTCTCTGACAGAAGAGAGTAGTCTACTTCTCTGATAGAAGTTACCAAATCTGTACTGCCATGCGACCCACTGAATGCACTGAAGCCTTCAGTCATAGCTGCTCTTGGAGTTTTTGTTCACAGTTACTTTCTGTTCTCTTCTGAGGATGCAGACACGAGCCCTTAACCCCTCCCCTCCTCCATCACCACAAAGGATGATACAGACTTTGTCATGGGATCAGTCTTCCCCTAGAATGAGTAGCTCCGTCTGCCTTTCCCTCATCTTCCAATTAATTAATCCTTAAGCCATACTGATCTTACCTCCTCCATGGCTTTTGAATACGGCACCACTATCATAGCCTGAGCCTCCATCACCTCTTACCTGGACAACCACAATAGTCCCCAACTGGGTTTTTTGCCTCCAGACTTGCACCCCCTCCCCGCCTCCTGAAATACTAAATTGCAGTGACTTATTTGGTGTCTCTGCTCATAGTAAGTTTCTCTGTGAGGAGAGGGACTGTCTTTGATTTTGATCATGTATCCCTACTTCCTGGCACATAATAGATGCTCAGTAAATAGTTAATGAAGGAAGTTAATAGAGGGAGGGAGGAAGGAAACTTAAGCTCCAGCAGGACTCTGATATTTTGAATGGAAGAGAGCTTCTTTGTTTATTTATGATTGCTGCTACTTCTTAGTAACAAAAGGCACACTTGATTCCATAGGTATGTGTGGCTAGCAGGAAGGAGCAGAGATGAAGGACAAAAAGGAACAGGAGAAAGGAAAGAGGCAGAGAAAGACACCTGAATTCCAGTTATATGCCTGGCACTTGCTTTAGCTGGCACTCCACATACCACTGAAGCCCTGTGATTCTTGGTTTCTTCATCCATCAAATGGGAATAATATCCATCCTGTATATTTCACTGTGTTGTTATATTACCCTAATAAGATAGTTTCTATGAAATTACTTTGAAAATCCTAAAAATGTAAAGTGTTATTAATCAGTGGTTGTCTCAGTGTAGGCTGTTGAGCAAACAGGCAGTGACCTCACAGAGAAACACACATGACCATCCAACTAATGTTAATAGTCATTCCTGATTACGCACATTAGCATAAGTTCATTAACTCAATGTTCTTTTTTAGCGTAATGTATTCACAAACCCACGGAGGTTGAACTCATATTCAGCCACGGCGATTTCAAGTTTGTGTCTGTGTAACTGCTGCGTTGGTGACGCATCTCAAGAATCACTGAGCCCCGAGAATTTTCATTCTGGAGTCCATGGCTTCCAGGTCCATGAACCTTCTCGTGAACATCTGCCTATGTGTCATTTTTCTGAAAACTGGCTCCCAGCCTTCACTCAATTGTTTAAAAGGTCCATAATCCAAAAAAGCCACGAGCAACTGGCCCAGCCCTCCTCCTCACTGCTTCTAGAAACTCTTCTTATAATAGTTCTGACACTCTGACACTCCATCAGTCACTCCATGGGGGTCACTAATTTCTGAGATAGTCCGTCCCACTGATGTATAGGTCCACTTGCTTCAAAATTCTTCCCTCTTTGAAGCCAAAATAGCAAACACAGCAAACCCCATCCCTTTACACAGCAAACCTTTTCCTCCTCTCCTCCTCCCCTCCTCCACTTTTCACTGTTTTTCCCTGAAGCACAGAGAGCACATCAGGAAATAGGATTCTCCTTGTCCACAGAATCTCCCCTGATACTATGCACAAGTCTGAGTCTCCTCCTTTCCAAGTCAAATATCTCTAATTTCCTCCACCTATGATCTGCTTCCAGAACTTTCAACTCCCAGATTGTCCTGCACTAAACAACTTCTCACTGGTCTGTGTCACTGTGAAGCATGGGTTTATATTCTCTTACTTAAACCACAAGGCTGCTTTACTAGACTTTTTTCACTGATCTCACTTGAGTATATCCCTGTGCTGAGAAAGGCAATCAAGTCAATCCAAAAAGAAATGCTCAAATATGGCCAAATGGTTGCGTTTTCAAATGAAATGGTACAGCTTTCTATACCCAGGGCTCACCCAGATCCAAGTCAATCCCAGAAAAGAGGCCCTGGATTCTCCTGTGTGTAGAATCACATCACACGCATGCACACACACACATGCACACACACGCACACACACACACTTCACTTCTGCATTAGCCCAATGTGCAAAACTCCTCCTTAGATTTTCAACCTTCTCATTATGACACTAAAACCATTGCACCTAAGTTGAAACAAATGGTCTGTGTAATCATTTCCCCATCTGAGGAATGGGTACAAACAAACCTTATTCCATTTTTTTAAAATAACTGTAGTAAAATATACATAACATGAAATTACTACTTTAACCATTTTTAAGTGTACAGTTCAGAGGCATTAACTATATTCGCACTGTTGTGCAACCATTCTCCAGGATCCTCTATTTTTAAGCAAGTATTAAATAACTAAAACTATGTAAAGGAGTATAATACTTCCTAAATAGATCTCCTAAAATATTTGCTTAATGTCAAATAAAGATAACACATCCACATGACTTACTCTTATAGCTTTCCTTTTACAGATACAACGATGTTTGTACTTAAAAAAAAAAAATCTTGGAAAGGATAAAAATGAACCCTGATTTAAAGAGTTAACCTGTCTGTCTTAAGAATGCCCCTTCCAAAGAATATGTCAAGTAATTATGCATAATTTTTTTTCTCCCTGATTTTTGTAAGCGCTCTGAAGCACATGAAAAAAAATTGTACTTTGCCAGTGCTGCCTTCATCCAATAGGCAGACATCACTGTTTTGTTTTGGTTTTTTAATGTTTTGAATGGTCTAGAGATTAGTACGGGTATTTAGCAAAAAGCACAATTTCAAATTACACGCTGCTTCATAGTGCCAAAACACTATGCACCATCATCTTTGATGACGTCAACACAGCACAGCCCTAAGAATGGTGGTTGTTAGTCATCTGGCTTTGTGAAACTAAAAGACAAAATTGTAAACAGTGTGTGCTTAGACAGGCCTCATTAGAAAACAAGAGCATCTTAAATATGGTTTCAATTTTTTTAAATCTAACAATACCTTTTAATATATTTTTTAAATCTAACAATACCAATAATATATATATATTTGAATCAATGTTACAAATAGATGCTTTCCCCAAAGGAGTAACAATTTATCCATGGGCATCCTGAAAAAGATGATAAGCACATTTGCAAGCATATACCTTAGTAACATTCTGGTCCTCATTGGCCCACGTTTTTATTTATATACATATTTACATATAAGCATAACTACCATAACCAGGTATGTGTGGATGTTAAAATTGCTTTAACTTCAGCATAATGCTTAGAAAATAATCTAAAATAATTGCTCCTTGGCATTGGTCACAAATTGCACTATTTATCATGGCTTTTATCTCTCACTGAAGACACAGAAGTGCAGACAGAAACTGCAAAAGGCCAGGTCCAACCTATCATCATTATTGGGAGAAAACAAAACTCAAATACTCAAAAGCAGATGGCTCCAGACCAAGTATGAAGACAGTACACTGGCATAGCAAAGGCGAAAGTGTTTTATTAAAGATAGTTCAGGAGCTAGGGCTAGACTCTATCTTGCTCAACAAATGAATACCTAAAGCCTTACACCTTCAATACCCAAAAAAGATGAGCAATTTACATCATTAATGTCATTGTCTCTCCACAGTCCTTTTAACAGTCAATCTTAAAATAGCCTGAGAGAAAGTTTCCCCAGATATCACCAAAAACACAGGTTTGCAACAGATGTCTCCGTGCAACTTTTAAAGTAGATCCCATGTTAAGAAGTTAATATACTTTTATGCATTTGTTAATCAATCCGAGTACGTGTAGCCTGAAGCGGGGGAGCAAGAGCTGCTAGCAAGGAAGCCATTTATTTAAGTGCAAATAATGCATGGGAAAGCATTGGAAAGAATGTTATTTATAAATCCAAAGACAAACGCAATAGTACAAACAATTGGAAAAGCCCCACCTGGAAGCCACCCAGAGTAGTGCTTGTATTTAGATTACATGGCACTAATAAATGCGAGCTTTTTTCCTCATACTGACCACCCATCTAATCAATGAACAAGATGCCTAGCCTTGTCAATCCCTTGTTTTCTCCATCTGTAATATGGGGATTAGGGCTATGTGTTAGTAAACGGAGGCTAAAATTCTTCCAATGAATGACATTACAGAAAACATAAAATGTAGAAAAATATGTCACTAATTTTGTATCTAAAACTGGTTCAAAGTCATGTTTTAAAAGCACATGGTCAAACAGACATGCATTTGGAAATAGATGGCTCTGCAGGGGATAAGGAGAGAGGGTTAGGGCGGAATGACTCATGAATTTGGGAATGTAGAGGCTCTGGGCAGCACGAAGTCACAAGAGACCCACACCAAGGTCTCTCCTCCCCTCTACAAGCAATGCTGTTTCTTGACAATGCAAGGAGATGTGTAAGGAGTTTGGAAATTATTACTTTTTATTTCATGGTTCTTTACATCCTTTAGTGTGAATGAACAGACTGATATATTGTACAAAAAATTAAAATAAAACATGCTGGTATGCATCGAGAAACACTGATCCTTCCCATATTTTACAAGGTGACAAAATAGAATGAATACCTTAAGTCTAGAGGGTTATAACTAACATCTTGACAAGAGCAAGTTTGGTCCAGGCAATGACACAAAGCTTGTTAAAAGCTTGGAGGGAAGAAATTCTAGGGGATCCAGATGTTTCAAATGGAGTAAGCTTTCCCCTCCCAAAACAACTAACGGCAAGTAGTATCTGGGGCAAAGACGTAAGCTGGCAAAATACTGTAACTAAAATGTGGATATCTTGACCTTTTCCAAAACGGAGGGTTTCTACGAGACTGCATGTAAATCAAATCCTAAATCAGGATTTCTAGACCATTTAAAACACCCATATTTGAAATCTATTAACATACAAAACAGAGCTCAGGTGTGGTACAAAAAACTATCTTCTAAATTATTCATTCTGTAAATTTTAATTTTTCTCAGTTATATTTTCTTAAATATGTTTTGTGGAGTGCAGCATGCCTGTAACAACCGCTTGCTGCCCTTGAACTCTGAATGAACGCTTTACTGCAATCCCTTTCCTTAAATAGAATCATAGAATATTAGAGGAGAAGATTCCTTAGAGATCATTTAGAACTACAGTTCTCAACCTTTGCTACACAGTAGAAACACTTGTAGAACTTTTAAAATATACAGAGGCCCAGGCCTTCACCCCAAACCAATTAAATCAGAGTCTTGGGGTAGAGGAATATCAGTATGTTTTATATGCTCCACAGGTGGTGGGATTAAGAACCACTGATACAGATACCACAGGCACTGGCCACACGTGGGTACTGAGCACTTGACATGTGTCCAGTCCAAACTGACATATGCTATAGTTGTAAAATAGACACTGGATTTCAAGGATTTAGTACCACAAAAAAAAAAAAAAGGAAGATAAAAGAATGTAAACTATCTCATTAACATTTTTAGATTGATTATATGTTGAAATCATAATATTTTGGATACATTAGGTTAAATAAAATATGCCATTAAAATTAACTCCATCTGTTTCTTTTCCCCTTTTTAATGTGGCTAATAGAACATTTAAAAATACATATGTGGCTCCCAACTATATTGGACAGTGCTAGTTGAGCCCAATACTCTTTTATTACAAATGAAGAAACTGAGGCAGGGAAGCACAGTGGCAGCTCTTTGGGGATGAATTCCCCCTTCCAGTCTTCGGCTTTTCCTGTTGCCGTAAACCACACTGCTGCAGAGCCGACGGCAGAGCCTGTTAAGCCATCGGTTGGATTTCAAACCCTCTCTCTCTCTCATTTGTCTCACTAATTGTTTCTTCTAAGATTTGATACTTAAAAATCTATTTTCCTTATGGAAAATACCCCCTGTCTGTTGTGCACACATTTGTGATTTGTTATTGTAGGGTTATTCATAAAAGCCATGTAGCTGGAATGGATATTAAAAAAATAAATCGGGGCAACACGAGCATAAGGCAAGTGCAGAGGATGGAGGAAGAGAACGTTACACCATGTCGTGGTTTAGAAAATGACCCCGGAGGCCCTCAGCCTCCTGAGAGCCATCTTCAACCCAGCATAATTCCCTGCTGAGCCTATAATATTGTTTTCTCTCCTAGGAGTCAGTGTTTTCTAGACAACGTGGTCACTACAGTGAGGCAAAGCAGGCTCTTCATAATGGTGCACCACATCATAGCAA
This sequence comes from Lepilemur ruficaudatus, assembly GCA_963574885.1. NCBI lineage: Eukaryota > Metazoa > Chordata > Mammalia > Primates > Lepilemuridae > Lepilemur > Lepilemur ruficaudatus. The sequence continues at coordinate 32,826 of CAUYRT010027104.1, read as the reverse complement.
GATACCCTGGTGGAAATGGACTTTATCCTCAATGCCTGCTACCCTCTAATGCATGGATTATTAATACCTGGCCATTCAGAAACCAAACTTACTTAAAGAAGAAAATCTTGTTTTGACAAGGTAAAATGGTCCTACCAGATCTAGCAAGTGGAAATTAAATGTATTTCTTCTCATGATCAACTGATTCAAACAAAAACAAAGATTTTTTTGTTGCACGTGTTTTCCCCCTTGGGAAGCAAGGAGAGAGACGATTGCATAAAACTGGCTGAAATGTGTTAGATTTGAGAAATCATTTCTGTAACACAGGAGCTCCTCAGTGTAATAAAAGAATAAAAGAGACTTGAATTCTGATACAAAACCTTTATGCAAAAAGCTGGAAAGGAAACCCATGGGTCAGGCCAAACAACACATACAGTAGATGCATTCGAGATTTCTGCTTAGATATTCTTGTTTCCCATCCTAAATACAGCATAGCCTAAATATCATCTTAAATCAAATGTTTGGAGCTCTGGAGCCCTCTATGTTGCATGCATGATTTTTACTAGCTATTAGTCAAGTTTCGCCAGTCAAACCTCAAAGAGCATACTTCCAGACTCAATTCATTCCTTACCAACTCCAAACACTCATGTACAACAGCCTGGAAAGATAATATATTACAGACATATCACAAATATATTACTATATTTGCCCAGGTCCTGGGCAAAAGTACATCTGCTAGAAAGAACATAGCACTTGTTGCTCTATTTGACAAAAAGAAAGATTATTTATTTTAACTTTAAATAATTTTTTGGATCCCTTCCTCAAACATAATAAAGAAAAGACAGGAAACAAAGAATGTCACTACCTTGTTCTGGGACAGTCTTTCAGAGCATTTTTAGTTTTGCCTGGCTTGCACTCTCAAATGGAATCTGGCTGGTGTAGTTTTATAAGGGCATGCCTAATAATGATGACGGAGAAGAAGAATTTAAGTTAAAATCCATTAAGAAGGCCCATATTAGAAAAATTAACATTGTAGACATTAAATAAGAATAAACAGAATAGAAACTACAGTTTATTTGGTCAAGACATTCATTCAAAAAGAGCTGATGAAAATTTGACTTTGAAATGTTAGCAGTCAAAAGGCTTGAAAAGAGCGAAGTGCCCAAAGCCAGGGGTTATGCTCCATTCACGACAAGGGCATTTACGGCAGCCTGGCTCATGGTAAAAGCGCCAGACCTGGAGGCAGAGATCAGGCTTCTCGGCCTGGTTTGGCAGTCGTTAGCCCTGGATGTGGGTGAGCCAGGGGACACCACCAGACCTTGGGTTCTCCTCTGTAAAATGAAGAAGTTGGGCTATCCATAGGAGAAATTGTGTTGTTTTCTCCCCCAGCTCCAGCACCTGCGTAAAGCTACAAGCCTTTCTAGCTGCCCATCAGAATCTCTAAGCCAAAAGGGGCTACCTCTAAGATCAGTTCAAGTCAAATGCACTTTTCAATCCTTATTAATGTTAGGGTAGAGATTAGAAACATGAACAAACCTTAAGGAAATAGAAGAAAGCAACTGAAATATGTGTTTTTTAAGTGATTGATTCTGATCTATTTATCAGGAAAAAGAGGAGGGCAATAGAGTGAACTTAGAAGAAAGAAATATCGAAATGACAATGTAACATATATATTATAAATTCAGGAATTTATCCTAAACTTTATGTTTTATTAATACTTTGAAAGTCCCAGAGTCCTCAATAAGAGCTTCAAAACTTGTACTTGTGTCTCTGGAAGAGTGTTATCACTACCTGGGAAATTTCTAAAAGCCTCTTCTCTCTTTCTTTTTTCTTTTTTTTTTTTTTTTTGAATTTTCTTATGTTAAATCCATGATTTGTGATTCCCAACAATGGAATACTAATGGATGCTCAAAAAACACTAATTGCCCATTTTTTTCCTAATTACAAAATGTAATAACTCTTTAGCGAAAACATTAAACATGATGTCATTTTTAAAGTGCCAGACTTTCAATTTAAAGCATTGCCATGAAATAGATGGCTTATTTAGTTTACAAATAGCAACACAAAAAGGTTCTTCTGTGTCTTTAAGTCTGCTTAGCATTTCTGAAAGTGCTTCTTTCTCACACTTAAATATTGGAGACTACTATCCCCTGGTTTATTACCTTATCTCAACTGTATAATTTTCTTAAATAGAATTCAGAGAAATAGTCATAGATTTAAATTTTTAAACACTAATTTATAAAAGCGTTGGTTGATTCCCATAAAACAGCTGGTAGTCAAACTGGACAAGATAATGAATTGACTGAGATCATTGTTCCATCTTCATCCAAGAAAGCTGCCTCTAAAAAAAGATCTTAAATTGCTGTAGAAATCCAATTTGTAAGAGGCAAAAGAAGCATATAGATGGGAAACACCAGCCATGATCACATTAATTTTGTGACTAACGGCATTGCTTTGAAGTAAAGAAGAAAAAAGAAAAGATGACAAAAATAATAAATCTGCTCCAATCCCAGTTTTAATCTAACAACCCAGCCAGAAGAAAACCAACTACAAATACAAAGTTCACATCATAGGGTTCCAGTGAACATCATACCCCCACAAAATAATTTCCAGCTTAATCAGAAGCAAACTTCAATGCTAAGGAAATACTACAGGATACTGATGCATCATTGCTAAAAAGTAAATTATAGAAGAAATCAGGAGACTAGGAACTTGACATCGGGTACTAATAGCCATAGAAACTCCATGATTGATTGGTTTTGAATGTGCAGGTGTGGGAAATAGTTCAACTTACTAGAATTGAAAAGCTACACAGGAAAAGTCTCTGACAAACTACCATTTGTTTAACCACCTAGTCAAATAAAAGCTGCAACATAACAGAAATACAGAAATAAAGGCACGGTTTCCACTTTTTTTTGTGGGAATGTTCTAATAAACTATCTGCTTAGGTATAAAAACTATATAAGTTCACCACTGACTTCTAACTGACAGACAATTTATGGATGTCCACAATTTACATTCAAAAACAGTTGACTTGGAGGTATTATCAGTTGAGCAAACATGTCTATGCCGAGTAAAGTTGAAAACTAAAAATCGATACAAATTAGTAAGGATTTTAAAATAACACATCTATATAAAATGCTACAAGCAAAGGAAAATGAGAAAAATCTATGGGGACACACAAGTGAGTTCTTTTATTGTTTTCTTTTTACGTTTTAAAACTAAAGTAATAGCTGATATTCAATGACATCCTTCTTCAGGGGCATAAATACCTAGGTTTGGATGTGGAAAAATGGTTTTATTATTCTGCTTTTAATTTTTAGGTTTCTTTTTAAAGAATTCCTTTCTTACTGAAACTTAAATACTTATTGAAGTGATTCATGAAAGCCCGTGGAAAGGGGAAAGCTTACCTGACACATTACTTAATATGTTTCCTAGCTTCCCCACTATGCACTTCACATGCTCATGAACATATTTCACCCCGGAAATAATGGTCTTATTCACAAAACACACACACTCACACACACACACACACTTCCACATAAAACTCTACAAGTCCCAGGCAACGTTAAAATTCCATGCAAAACCAGAATTCCATTTCTGAATTCTATCTAGAAAATACAAGAGTGGTCCCATTTAACCAAGTGCAAAGTTCTCTCTCTGCTTAATAAGCATAATAAACATCATCTTACCATTATCTGTAGAATAAAAGCAGCAACGTGTTGCTTCCCGCAGTCACCAAATCAAGTTTTTTCTTCCTTTCTTTCTAGTAACTTCTTTTTCACCAGCAAGATTAGGAAGAAAATAAACCTTTGAGTATTTGCCTCAGTATTTCAGATCAGAAGATTGTGAAACTAGCTCTTAGCAAAAAAAAGAATAGGTCTGGTATTTCACAATTACTTCTGCAACCCAGAGGTACCTCCTGGATTCTCAGTCCTCCTTTCCTCCTTCGTTCTCTAAGTTTCTTTTAGTAATGAGACTAATTTTTCCAGTAGCCTTGAACTCCCTAGATCTAACTGACATGGAAAATGTGACTAAAAATTTGTAGAACTGTCTAGTCTCCAACCCTACACAGAATCAACTTTGTTGTGTTGAAGAACACCTCGCAAGCAGCTACATGCTAAGTTTATACTCCTGCACTACGCAGCACAGAACACCAAATAACAGTGCGCCATCTAGTTAGCAAGCTGCAATCTCCATCCTAGAAGGGGGGACACTTTCAAACCCTGGGAGTTAAGAACTTGTCAGGGGCTCAACTGTTCTAAAGGTCCAATTGTTTATTTAAATAAAAAAAAATATCGCTACTGAGATAATCCACATCTAGTGGATATGGGAAAATTTAGGTTATAATGGCACTACAAACTTTTACATCTAACTTTGATTTACAAGATAAAAGCAAGTTTTAAATTAAAAGGGCTTTCTGTTAATAGAGCTTATTATTCTGAAGACGGGAATGATTTTCTTCGAAAGTTGTCCCTGGGTGCATGCCTATTATCTTTGCTTTTCCCTTTCCACTAATGAGCATTTATCTAAAGAGCCTGTTAATCCTCTGATGTGTGCTTCTGGTCAGAGGTAACAGTTTGAATAAAACCACTAATCACTGATCACTAAATCACTGATCATTAATCACACTCTCCAGTGCCCGTGACCGGGCCATTTTTTCCTTAAGGTCTATGCATCACAAACAAGAAGTTCACCATTCTTGATGCACATGTATTGTGTGGGGGTTATACTATTGCATCTCTAGATGTGAATAAATAATAAATACTGCCACAAACTTGGGGGAAGGATGTCAGTTAGACCCCAGACAGGAGTTTCACAAATGCCTACCCTACAGCATGGCTTTCACTTTGAAGAAAGTAGATCTGATTATAACAAAACACGTGTTCTTCAAGAAATTCCCACATATTCAGAATATAAATTTTCCTTTATTTTTCACCAACTGCAAGTCAGAGAGCACTCAAATCCCCTGTCCCCCTCCATTCAAAACTCTAATAAAATTTTTATTTAAATTCTGCTGCATACCTCCTTCCCTCCCCCCCCCCCAGAAAAGTTCTTTTTACTTTGATCCCTTAAACAAGTCATACACAGGGTTTTTATTTCAACCGCCAGATATGGAGATTCTGACTCAATTCAATGACTTATGTATTTAACTTCCTCTTTATATATAGAAACTTAAGGTTAAGAGGTAGAAAGTAACACACGCACCAACGCACTGTGCGGTACTTTAGCTTCCACGACTCACATTCCCTCACTTTGGAAATGAAACGTTTAATCTTGATCCTTTCAGCTAAACTCGATTTAGTCAGCAACCTCACTTCTCAGTCTCCCCGCTTCGGCTGCGGGGTTCCAGGCAGGCGTCATGTAAAGGTAAGTACTTTGTTTGCAGTGGGTGTATTGGTTTCCTAAGTCACCACCGCGGCGACACGGTAGGATCATAACGCTTCTAAACGTTTCCTGAGATGCCTTTTCTATCAGGGCTTAGTACTGTCGTCCTGGAGAAGAGGGCTTGCTGATGCCTTTCTTAAATAATAGAAAAGGGCAGATTGTGTGCTGATCAGGTACTGAGGTCCCCTGAGACACCAGAAGCTCTTACCCACACTCCAGGGACAGTGTTCGCCCGGGGGAAAGCTGTAAAAGGCGGGGGCGGAGCTAGAGCGATAACGGTGTGGGCGGGGGAGGGGTAGAGAAGGAGGGGTCGGGGGAGGGGGCACTATAGATGCCCAGGGAGCCGGCGACTGCCCGAGTACGTGGGGGTAGGGGGCTGGTGGAAAGCAGAGTTGCTTTGTCAGCATTCTAAGCTACTAAACCCTTGAGTATCTGAAGCCGTTAATCAAACACTTACTGGCCTGCAGAATGACGTAATGGACCTGTATCCAGCCTTTATTCCTTGACACATGTCAGAGAAGGAGGGAAAAATAAAAATCAAACGCACTCTGCAGACTCTGACAAGGACACATACAAGCAGCCCACTCCAGTTCCCGGCCTTGAACAAGCATCAAGTGGGGTTGTCACCCGTTCAGGGAAAGTTGCGGGGGGGAGACGGTGGACAAGGAGGGCTTTATCTACCGGACCCCCCTGGAAATAAATCTATGGCAAAGAAGAAGCGGGATGCAGCCGCTGGGAGAAAACATCTCCTTGGCTCCTTTGCGTCTTGTCCCTCTAAGAACTTCGTGAAAAGTTTAAACGGTTCTGTGGAGAATCTGCCGCAGAGGAAGTCTCCACCGCCGGGTCCTGGGAATTGCCTGGGTGCCGCTGCGGCTGGAGCCCGAGCTGTCACTTGGGGCAGCGGCGGGGAAGAGGTAGTGATGCCAGCGAGAAAGGAACCGAGGCAGGAGGCGGCTGGAGAAGGGAACGCGAGCAGAAAGAGCCTCGCGACTCTCCAGCCTGGAGCGCCTGGAGCGAAAGCCAAGTGCCCTCCGAGGGCGACCTCGCCTCCCCGGGCGCGGGCGCCCACCAGCTGCGGCGGCCAGCCCTGCGGGAGAGGTGGCACCGGCAGGCTCGGCACCCCGGGAGAGGGCGAGCCCCCTGAGCGCTCGCCCGCCCGCCCGCTAGGTGACCCGGCATCCTCGCCGCGCCCGCTGGAAGTTTGCAAACTTTCTCCGGGGGTTCCGCCGCATCGCTGGGAAGCTGGGGACGCAGGGGGGGAGTGTTCCTGTCTCTCCGTCTCCGCTGCCGCCGCCGCTGCCGCCGCTGCCGCTTGACCGCACTTCTGGAGGCTTCCGCACCTTGCCAGGTCTCTGGAGGCAAACACACACCCCCGATTCATAACTGTTCCCCGTGTCAGGGAAACTCACGCGCGCTCCCACACACGCACGCACGCCGGGGCGGACGCGGCGCTTGCTCCACGTTAGCATCCCTCCAGTCGCACGGCGCGGCGGCCACCGAGACGCGCTCCGGGACTGACACGGCGTGGGGTCTCTGGGGTGGCCTCGGGACACAGCAGAATTCCACAGTCCACCAGCAGTTGGGGCCGGACTTCCCTCTGGCCCGCCAAAATGTTTACAAACACAGATCACCCTCCAAAAAAATGCATCGCATCTTCCCTACTCCTTGCCCTGTGACCTGCCCACTGGACCAAGTAACCTCGCGGCTGCCGCCGAGAACCAACCCCTGCAAACAAGTACGCTCCCGAGATGGCTCCCGCGGCAAGTGCAACAAAAGTGGCTAAATGCAAAAGCCCCAGAAGTGGCCGAGCCGTATTTTTAGGAACTTACCAAACAAGTGTGGAGAAGGCAAGAGCGGAGCCCGGGTGAAGGGACCACGTTGGACTGAGCAAAGATTACAATACATTCTATTTAGAGTGCATTACATCACCCCCCCGGTGACGTCACGTGGGATTCCTGAACTTCTAAATCATTGCGGTCCGCGGGGGAGGGAGGGAGAGGGGCGGGGCCGGCGCGTCGAGGGGGCAGGCCCCGCCCCGGTCCCGCCCCGACCCCGCCCCGCGCGCGGACCTTGGTGCACCCGCCCGGGAGCGGCGGCGGCGGGGGCGACCGCGCAAGCAACAGCTTGCAGAGCCCAGCGCCGTGTGACACCGCTCCCTGACATTAGTGGTGTGAGTCAGCTTGGAAACAATCCTCGGGGTTTCAGACAGGACCACGGAGGAGGCGCGGATATGGGCTCTTCTTCGGGAAGGGCCTGGTGGGGTTTGAAAGGTGTAGGGTTGGGGGACTAGGGGAGAGGTGGGGAGGGAGATGCTGAAAGCTGTGGGGAGAGACTTTCTGCAAACAGAAATGCGGGACGCTCCTCCCTCCCCCCGCCAGAAGGTGTCCAGCTCCTTTCTGCCTGCGACAGTCGTGACCTCATTACAGTGTTCCCTGCATCCTGGCTTCGCAGAGCACTCACTTGTCAACTCTTCTTCACCGCCCCCACCTCACCTCACCTCCAAGGAAATAACTTCCTTCTGGTGCACACTTACATGAAATACACAGCCCCCACCCGTTCCAAGACCCCCGCTCCAAGTGTCTGACAAGATGGAGGGAGAGTTGCTCCTAAGGAGAAAGGTGAACCACAGCTAGAGCCAAGTGATGAGCCTGATTTAGACTCAGCGTCAGAGCTGAAAGGGCCCTTGGCTATCACTTCCAGAGCCTCCTCCGGTAACTGGCCCAAGCTTACCGGCTGGGAAGTGGCAGAGCCAGGGCCAGAATGTGAGATCCAGGCGCCTGATCTGCCGCAGGAGAGGAGCCTGGCGTCTTCAGCTTTGGCTGGTCACCATCGCTATCACCACCCCCCGGATGAATTTCCCTTCAGAAGTTCTCCCAGTGAGTAGGATTCAAAGGGAAGACTTGTAGGCTAAATTCCAGCCCGACTCTAGAAGCCCACTGTCATCTTTGCAGCAGCCCGTGCTTTACAAAGCACGTACAACCACGACAACAAGCTCATAGAAGTAGAACAGGTGTTATAATTATCCCACTTTACAGATGTGCTAAGGAGGATTCCAGAAGGTTAGGGGGCTGGCCTGAGATCACTTGGTAAACATGGGGTGGCACTGGGACCACCCCAACCCCTGTTTTCAACCCCAAATCCCAGTTGGGCTCCTCTATAGAACCAGGGGTGAGCATTCCCTTCTTGTGGATTGTATGTGGTTAGAACCTCTACTGAGAACATATTGGCTGGGAGTTGGGGCTTTGCTTAGGAACCGTTTAGCCCCCATTGACGAATAATAATCATTCCTGACATTTATGTAACATCTGACATTTATATATTACTTCTCATCTCCACTCATCACAACTGTGACTGTGCAGTTTGCCAGAGAATCATGACTGGACTGGCTAGAAATTGTAGTGCTTTGCCTGGATTGTCACATACTTCTGAGCTGGCTTTGACATACTAACTGGAAAGGCTTTGTATTTTCTTTCTGTTTTTAAGTGTTTAAATGTTCCCTCCCCTTTAGTGTTCCTTGAAACCTCACAGCCTTACTCAGAACTCATTACTCAGTTTTCTACTGTTCTTTTCCACGGATTGTCCTGAAGGAACTGCAAAAGAAGGGCTCCAGTCCTAACCTGAATCTTAACCAATAAAACTTTAAATGTGACGGCTCAATCACCTGGGTTTATGGAAGGAAGCAGTAGCAGACCCAGAAACAGTTTCCCTGCCCACATTCCAACTCGATTACCAGAATAGCCTTCTCTGTCTTCCTCAAAGAAAAGTGTGAGGCAGTCAAGGAGAAAACTAGAGGTAAAAATAAGGTGGGGGGGGGAATGTAGCTCAGCACATCAGAGCTCAGCATAAGAGCTTATCTTTCCCCCAGCTGATAGGTGTGGACCAAAGAAATCAAATGGAGAATTGAATAAGCAAAGCCAGGGTGGTAAGCAAACATTTAATTCCCAGTATTCTCTAAATAGAAGCATATATGTGTGAGTTTTAATGCAACTAGTTCATCATTCTCTAATACTACCCAAATCACTGGTCAGTCTTTAAAAATTATTGCTGACCTTTTGTTTGACACGCTATGACTAAACAATGCCCCCGTCTGAACCGCGATGTGACATAGGAACACACATCCAACTTTTCCGATGACTTCCCAATAACTTGATAATCATCAGGTTACTTAGATTCTCAATAAGTAGAGAGTTTCTTTTAACATCAGCAGTATTGTTCATGGTGCTAACCTCAATTTCTGCCGAACCCAGAGCAATTTCATTCAAAATGTTTCTAGCCATTTTATTACAGACTGAGATTTTTATATATTCCAGATCTGTTACCAACTAAATCACGCACGCACAAAAGACTTTTCTAAATGTAAACTGAAGAAGAGAGGTGGTATTTATGAGGTGTGGACTCCAGTGTCAGTCTGAATTCAAATCCTGGCTCTGTTACTTGAGTTTTAAATAACTTCAGAGTCTCGGTTTCCTCATCTATGCAATGGGGATGGTGGTGATTATTATACTAATTCAAGTTAATAATTATATTACTCAAGTTAAGAATAGTGTTTGGCACAGGGCAAGTATTAATATTAATACTATGTAAGCACTCACCCTCTTTTTATTAATAAAAATATTGTGGCTCATGCTGTTATAGGTGGGCGTTCAGTAATTTTAGCAAACTAACAAAATAAATAAAAAAGGACCCTTTTAGCCGATAATTCCCCTAGCCCCACACTGCCTCTGCGGTGTTGTCTGTGCCAAGCAGCGTGTCATCTGTCAAACCATGCCAGCAAAGCCCTCACATTTGTGGACTTGTATTCCTGCCTGCCTTGTGTTCACCCAGTCTCTTCCAGGATTTTTCAGAGCCAACGTTTCCTGGAGGCTTCAGTTGCCAGGAGCAGCCATGCAAGGGCATCTCTATGGGAACCTCAGCTGCTGGTGGCCATGGCCTGGGGCATTTGACCTCTAAGGAGCCAGGACCACCACCAGGAATGCCATCTCACCCACCCATTATGGCCTGTGGGTCACGTGGAGCCAGGGACCCTTATACCAGAACCAAGGTAAACTGGCTGGGGTACCACCCACCCAAGGTCCTCCCAGCCTCACCCCACCCCCCTCCACAGGGTAAGGACACAGGCAGGGAACAAGCCAGCCCTTGAGCTACCATTGGTCATGCCAGGGAGGTTGGACCTGTTAGGGGGCTGACTAACACCCACACTAACTAATGAGAATGGATGAGACCACCAGCTAGACCACAGGTAAACCCTTTAGTTGCTAGATCACGGGGCAGTGGAAGGAAGCCACCTGGGCAGCTGGGCCAGTGGGGAAGCACTGAGTATTCACCAACCGCTATGGAAGAATTTTAATATTTTAACAAATTGGAGGCCTTACTAGTGCATACCCACTGAATACCAGGCCTGAATAGAACCACCCCAAGGGGTCTCAGATGGGAAGAAATCCTTAGCCCTGTGCTTTGGATCCAGTCATTTCTCTGACATTCAACAAACATTGGCAGAGCTGCCTGGTGCTAAGGATTAAACATTTGAAAGAGGTTCCCTCCTTCCCAGCTCCTAGGCTCCCACAGAAGTTCTCAAACTCCCACGGAAGTTCTCCAGCTTAGGGGAGGAAGCAAAAAACACCTGGGCAACTTGTGAAAGGCAGTTTCTCGTGTCAGTCTTACCCAGCTTTTTCAGTTCTAATGTTTGGCATTTGGTCCAGGATTATGCATTTGTGATTTTAATGCAAGTGTCTGGGGACACCCCACCACACACACACACACACACACACGCATGCATGCACTTTGAGTGACTCTGGTTTAGGGAATTCATAAATGGGCAGTCACCCAGGAGGAAGCTGGTGAAGGAACAGGAAAAGGGCCAGCCTGCAATACTTAAAAATATGACCCCAGGCTCATAGGCTTGAGACCAGTCCTCTAGCAGCTTCCCATAGAGATGCACATACCCTTAGAGAAGGCTTCTCCACGTGCCTTCTGCCCACACCACTCAAAGTGACCTTTTCCCATTAATTTTTTCATTTGAGGCTTTTCTTACCTGAGCTAATAGTGTTGGAGGGAGGGAGGCTTCTGCAGCCCACTTAGTGGTTAAACCTCTAGCTATGGCCCCTAGAGGTTAAACCTCTAGCTATGGGCAGTTTTTGTCCCTTTTAAGATGGATCTTCACCAGGTTTCTTCATTATCTATTTGAAGGGATAAATATTTCCAAATAAATGGAACTGCAAAATGCATCATAAGACAGTCAAAACCACAGCATGGTTAGCTAACATTTACCGAGCATTTACTCCACGCCAAGCCTTGAGCTAAGGGCTTTGTGTGCATTTTTCTCAGTTAATCCTCACAGCTCTGTGAGCGGGTGGAACTATTCTCATTTTGCAGTGAGGAAATCAAATCTTAGAGAAGGCAAGTAACTTGCCCAGGAGGACTTGCTCAGCAAGACTCAAATCGAATACCAGGTTATACTTCTGACTGAGTGGGATGGAGTGTGAGGATGGGCTGACAGCCCTGAGAGTCCATGCTTTCCTTTCAAACCAGAAACTTTGTTGGAATGCAGGAAAAAGGCAATGGCATTCTAAGAAAGAAAATTGAGGACCCCGTCGTGCTAGACCCTTGTATTGGGCAAGCACATACACTGAAAATGATGACACAGAAGAGAAAGATAGGGCAGCCCACACATAGTTCCTTTTCCTTTCTGTCTTTCTTTTCTGCAGATCACAGAGTTGGCAGAGTATGTGCACATCAAGAAGTGAAATGAAGTCTGTTGCGCTTGTTTTGTGCAGTGTATCCACAGTTCTGAGAAGAACAAAATACTTACCAGCTATGAAGTACGGATTGTGTGATCTGAGCTATTATTTCACGTACATGTTAGCTGATCTTATATTCACATTTAAAACTGACATTGTACAATATAAAGGTGAACCGTGAAATTGGTGCTAGTAAAGTATAACACTTTGAATTTTTGTTACTTAAAATGACATTAAATAGCAAATAAAACACACCGTGACATGTCAAGAGATTGACTTTAGAAGAGAGGAAAAAACTTCCTATTTAATATCTTTCACGGCACTGTTTCCCTGCCTTTTTAACAAGAGGCCTTGCATTTTTGCTTAGCACTGGGTTCGAAAATCATGTGTCAGGGCCCTGCCCACAGATCTATGACTGATGCGGTCTACCTTGTTCCCAGCTCCACACTCACCATGCTGATTTGAGTGAGCAAAGCAGCAGATTTGACAGCCTCCCCTTTGTCACTGCCTGGATGTGTGACCATGGCCAGTGTTTTAACCTCTCTGAACTTCAGATTTTTCATTTATAAAATGGAGATAATACCAGCATCTTCCTCCCAGGATATTTACAAGGATTCAACAAGTTAATATATATAAACTGCTTAAAACAATGCTTAGCACATAGTATTTACTGAAAAATGTGTTAGATACTATTATGCCTTATAAGGTTTGGGGGAGAATTTAATAAAAATAAATCAGTATTTAGCACTGTGCCTGGCATTTACAATGTGCTCAGTACATAATATTATGTAACAATTAGTTACATAAAATTGCATGTAAGACGTAATATTGAAGTTCTGTGGATTAGAATAGAGGAATAAATCCAATTAGTCCTCAAATTGAAGGTCTTAGTATAAGCTACTTGTATGTGAAGGAGATGGTGCCTTTAGATTAATAAATTTGCACTGAGTTTGTAGGCAACAGAGAAGTTTTATACAGGCTGATGTTCTAGTTGAAGCCATCACAATTTACCCTTCTAGTCTTGACATACAAATGTATTTTTATACCAATGGTTGTGTAATTATTGACTTTAGTATGGTTTAGAGTTTCTAGAATCACATCTTGAAATCCTAACAGGTATAACTCAAAAATAGCATGCTCTTGCAGTGGCACAGGGGATGCATGTCAACTTTGAAATGTTGGTTAACAAGGAACAGTCAGGTCACCTGACTCAAGCTTGGGGGGCCTCATCCGGATGGCCATTGCTTGCTGAAGTCTTGACCTATTTCTATAGGGAATTATTGTATTCACCACCCTATAAAATTTAATGTTTTCTCTTGAACCTGGCTGAAAATCAAAAACTTCACCTATCCCAAAGAATATAAGAGTGTTAACATTCCTATTAAAGTTACACTTATCTTAATGTGTTTCTTTTTTTTTTTTTCCTTTTTAAAAGAGAGACTTGATCAAAGAAAAAACTACTTAGTCCTTTTTTTTTCCTTCTTTGGGATTAAGTGAAAGAGATTGACACCTGCTCTGAATAATGACCCAGAGTAATAGTGCTGTGTCAGCACTCTCCAAATATTTTAGTCATTTCCTTAAGATCAATGGTAAGTGGAAAGTAACGGTTTAACAATAATTAGGAATGTTTTATATGTGGGGAAGGTTCATTTAGACTAAAGCATTATTGATATCACATAAATTAATATTGAGCGCCATCTCACAGGAACTGGTAGTCCACCACCACCTCCTTTTATATCATCGTTAACCACATGTTTAACTCGTGTGCTGCTGACGTGGAAGGTTATTCTCGTCTCTTTAGAGGCATTTATAAGTAACTTATTTAAATGATTCTTGTGAATTTCAGGAGCTTTTAAACCTAATTGATCAGCAATTCCTCCTCATTCTTACACGGTAACAGAACATTTGAAACCCGGGGAGTTACTCTGAATCTCATTTGAATCATGAATATTACCCACCGAGGGAGTCAGAAAATATAAAGCTTCTCCACCCCTGCTCTCCTCCCCCACTCTGGTTTTAAAATATTCTGTCTATAGCTTTTACAACAGTGCCCTGACTTGACACTTAAAGAGACTGCAGCACAGACAGTACACTGGGACACTGTGTTGTTTAGCAAAACGATCTATTTTCAGGGCTGCTGTGGCTATTTAACACTATGTCGAAGCCTGAGAAGGAAAGAATGCTGTCATGTGTGAGCACCAACTCTGGGTGAAAGTTAATATTACTACTGTTTTATTGATGGGAGAATCGAAGCTCAGAGAGGCTAAGTAATTTGACCGAGGTCACACAGCTAATAAGAAAGGCAGCCAGGTTTCAAACCTAGGTCTGACTCAAGAATCTTCATTGTCCATCATGCCCTGCTGCGGTCTTTATTTCAAGAAACTTCGTCTCTCCTTTCATCCTCTTGCGCCACATAATTTATTTTGGTGAGCTTCCTACCCACACAAATTCACACAAAGGTTGAAAAATGCTGCGCCTCTCTGTGACCATTTTGCTGGGAGTTTGGGAGTTATATTCCCTCCTGGGCTGGTTCCGGCATTTGTGGAGGGGAGCAGTAGACCTGCCTGACGAAGATCAGAGGGCCCTGCAGACAGAGCAAGATCCCGGCCGTAATAGGTTCCCCAGGCATATCACAGCCCCATGTGTATTGGGAGGACTGAGGTCTAGAGAGCCAGCAGCCCACCAGCCTGAGCACTTATAATGGAGGTGAGCCGCTGAACTTGGCTCTGACTTCCTTGGCCCCACTGAGAAGACAGATCGGCAAAGGCAGAGAAGGCAGAGGCTCCTGGTCTGAGGCTGGAGGGATACTCCCGATGCTGAATTTTCTAGAGAAGACAAGCAATTGAGTCATCATCAGATAGCTGCAACCCTAGGAACTTTCACTGCAATAGTCGCTCATCCATTTGCTTTCTATGAACCCAGATCTGCGGGATGCTACATAAATATGAAAAGGTTTGAATTGGGATTTGAGAAATACGGGGGCTTACTCTTCCTCTCTGTAGTCTCGCTTTCATTTTTTTGATGGAAATATTTTTATTGTTTCTGCAGATTATAAAAGTGATAGGTGCTTATAAAAACCTCAAGTAACACAGAAGTATATAAAATAGAAAGTAAATTTCTCCCCTTAATCCCATCCCTATATAACCACTATTAACAGTTTGATGAATATCCTTCCAGAAATTACATTGCCCATAAAATTGCAAGAATGTGATTATACTACATATTCTGTTCTCAAACTGCTTTTTTCCACTTTACAATTTATCGTAGACATCTGTCCATGGGAATACTATACTATGAAATCATCCCTTTTTCTGGTTGTATAAGATTCTATTGTTTGGGTTTAGTTAATCAGTTCACTATTATGAATATTCATGTTAGTTTCCAATTTTTTGCTGTTACAATAAGTGCTACAGTGGACAATTGTTCATGTACTTGTACATACATACGTGACTACTTTTCATAGAAAATTGTATTACTGGGGTCACAGGCTATGTATCTTTTACATTTTGCTTAACAGCCCTCCAGAATGGCTCTACCTACAGTGAGGGAGAGTACCCCCTGAACCCACACCCTTGTCAATAGGGGAATTGCCAGATTTTGAATATGTATTATGGCAAAAATAATAAGCAAAAAATTAATATCTCCTTTGCTTTAATTTGCACTTCATTAATTACTGGTGACACTGAGCATCTTTTCATGTATTTCATCCTTTTGCACATCTTTTTTCCAGATGCTTAGCTTTTGTTTAATTTGTAAAAACTCTTTCTATATGAAAGATATGAAGCCATTTTCCTATCATTTATTTTGTATATATTTTTTTCTAGTTTGTCTTTTGACTTTTAACTTTCTTTATGGTATCTTTTGCCATACGGGACTTTTCAGTTTTGATGTAGTCAGCTTTTTGTCATGTCAAGACTTGGGGTCATGATTAGAAAGGCCTTCCCTACCCTTATATCAGAGCTCTGTTTTATCTTGTCTGGCCCCTTTGGTTCTTCCCATGTTCTGAGATTAGCAACTGCCTAATGGTAACATGGTGTTGGATATGTATAACAGAACAATAGACAGGAAGAAAAAATATTAATTGGCTGATATTGCTAAATAATACAGTTGCATGATCTTATTTTAATTTCAAGAGAAAACTTTTCAATATTTAGGCATAAAATAGAGCTTAGAAAGACACTGACAAGTCCAGAGTGCTATTTACTATAAAGTAGTATATATACTACTATGAAAATAGCAGTACATAAAACTGATTGATTTTAAACCTGAAGTCCATGATGATTCAACTGATATGGGATAGAAAATCTGGCCTTCATGTTTGGCTGTTAGAACTACCACAGGCAAGTAGAATGATGCCAAGTTAGCAATGCTAAGGCTGACCTGCTCCCTGACTTCCACCTTTGCCACAAAGCCTCCATTATTCTGGAAGTAATCTATGGTGCTGCTATCTCTTCACCACCCAGGGCTCTACGCACAAGGCTTGACACAAAAAACAAACACTAAAACTTGGGATCAATTCAAATGCACAGCGAGAGAGAAAATGGTGGGACCACTGGAGGTGGTAGAGCCTGGTGCTTTAACCCTAGGTTTCATGAGCTCAAATGCCAGTTCCAAGGGGAGGAGCAAATGGTGAGTTATTGTCTAATGGCTACAGGGTTTCTGTTTGGGATGATGAAAAAATTCTGGAAATTGAGAGGCGTGATGGCTATGTAACATTATGAATGTACTTGGTGTCACTGAATTGTACATTTAAAATGGTTAAAATGGTGAATTTTATGTTATATGTATTTTATCCCAATGAAAAGATGATGAAAAAAAAAAGGAATCCCAGTTTCACCTCTTGCTAGCTATATAGGCAAAAGCCAGTACATCTCCCTTTATATACTTCACTTTGCTCATCTGTAGAATGGAAGAGGTGTTGACGATACCGGCTTCACAGGCTGTCGTGATTTAATGACACTTGTGAGACAGACCTTCAGTGGTTCATGGTAACAAGGTAAGCTGCTGTTATTATGGTTTATGAGTGTGAATCCTGTTGTTAAAATCTCTTGCATTTGTGGTGTAGTCCTCCCTTTGTAGGATTTTAGGTAGAAAACACCAATTTCAATTTTGTTTGTAAGACAGATTTCTATCTGTTTGATATCCCATATAAGATTTTAATTACTCTTAAAAGATGCCAGTGATTCACTAGTCCAAATAAACTGACCAAGGGCAGCTGTGTGGCCTGTGTGGGTTTCCTCAGTGCAAATCCTCAGTACCCACAATCTGGAAGAGAGGGGAATGCTGTTTACTCCAGAGGCTGGCCCCATCCCAGGAGAGCCAGACAGATGGGATCCTTACATCTCCTTATCGTTTCATGTCGATCCCACCCTATCCCAAGTTTTGTTTCCCCAAATAGATCCTTCTGGAATACAGCTGCCATCACTCATTCTGTTGTTAAGGGGTGAATGGCTGCCTTCTCGGAGAGGAATACCACTCTGTAAATCAGCCACCAGGCACTGTTTATCCCACTGATGGATGTCACACATCCACACATATGGGACCTAAACCAAAGCTTTGGACTTTTTTCGAATCCACATGTTGGATTTTTCTCTGTCTGTATTTTCAACTTATTACACTGCTGTTTTAAAATACATTTTTCTTGAGAAATTACTTTCTACATATTATTTAACCTACAATCCAAGGCATTGTCCATGAACAAAAAAACTCCTCAAGAAAATATGTGTGTATCCTCATGGCATTTAAAATGTATTATAAAGCCATCTGTATTTATTCATAGAAAAAGAGACCCTGGTTTTTTTAACCTCTTTTTATGCTCAAAGCCTAGTGAAATTAAAAAAGGCTAATTAATCCAGAGTATAAGGAGTAGGAGAAGGAACAGGGAGACAAAGGAGAGGGAGAGGTAGACTGAGACAGGGACAAAGAAGACATGAAGTTATGGCTTCATCCTTACAGTGTTACCTGGTATTCCTTAACTTGGCCATAATTAAAAAGAAATAATAGCAGCCAAGAGTTATGGTCTTGTTTTAAAAATAAAAAGAAATTGCAATTAAAATGATTAAACTAAGTAAAACAGACACAGGAAACACATAGAAAAAAATATATTTCCTATGCACTAAGCCTCTGATCCCATTAAGTACTTAAATAATATCTTCTTGACATCATGACTGTATAAATAACATGTTACTTTCATATTTATGACATCAAGAGATTATATTACTAGTTTATGAAAAAATATGTTTAATTTGCAATTTTTAAATGACACTGATATAGATTAGTATATATTATAGAATTAGATACATATGCCATACCAGCTAGTTTTATATTTTATTATAAACATCCCCAACAGGTGCAAAAATACCATCTAAAATAAAACAAAGTATAGTGTATCTTACAACAATAAAAGCATATCTGCCTTGCCTCCAAAAAGAAGGGAAAGTGTATGTATATTCTCATCCCACATCCTTCTTTCTAGAGTTTTATCTAACTCTTTCTTGAGCACGGTGCCATATCTATAAGCCTTTGTATCTTCTGATTAAAAGAAAATAAGTGTGGAATCATGTTTGCTACAGTCTGCTGCCAAAAGCCCATGTCTATAA
Source organism: Lepilemur ruficaudatus (assembly GCA_963574885.1). Taxonomy (NCBI): domain Eukaryota; kingdom Metazoa; phylum Chordata; class Mammalia; order Primates; family Lepilemuridae; genus Lepilemur; species Lepilemur ruficaudatus. Next base: position 14,123 of record CAUYRT010027104.1, on the reverse strand, counting down.
TTCATCATTAAAATGTGACAGTGTACGGCTACAAAGAAAGAAAAATCTCAGTCGTCATGCTCATTTACAAATGTTTCAGGGGCTGGAGATTGTTTGGCAATCCTGCTGTTTCTAGGTGATTTGTGGAATAACTAAGTTTAATTGAGCTGATGATTGCCTTGTGTCTGCATTGCACTTCTGACTTAGATCTTTATTTCTGCAGTTGGCGTGGATTTGTACTGTGTGGCAAGGGAATGGCATGCATTCAGCAAGCCCAAATTCCAGGGTTCCAGCCCACCCCTTCTTTTCCCTTGCCAATCTGATTTCTGAGGAATTTGCCTAGAGTTGCTATAGGAAAAAAAGGTTGGAAAAGGAATTCTTTGCCCTACTTTGCAGACCATTTCATAGAATACCTCCTTTGGGTTGGGATTCTGGCCCCACTAAGATAAAAAGGTTTTAAGCCTTCATTAAAGTGGAGGCCTATTTAGGATGTTCTCTGTAACTGGAGCATGTCCCACTGCATGCAGCACACAATGTAAACCAACCTGTCACAACGTGGAGAATAGTGCAAGTCAGATATTTGCTACCCAACAGAGCCAGTTGGAAAAAGAAAGGGGTGGGGGGAATCTGGTTTAACACCAACCTTGTCCTGACATGCACTAAGGCTGTAGCGTGAAGGAAAATTGAAAACAGAAACATCAGGAAGATCAGTGAGAAGGCAGGGCCTCTCTTTCTTCCTTTACTTTGTTCCTAACAAATGTTCATCCTCACCCACCCTAAATCATGTCACTGGAATGAGGACTGTATAAAAGGGAAGTTCATACTGTCAAATCAGTGCGGAAAGAAATTGCCCTTGACCACTAATGGAAATAGCCATAGTCTGCATTGGAATGGGCTCATTCCCCTTGAAACTAGGTGAGTACCCCAAGATAATTGAATCTTGGAATCTGAGATTGTGATGAGATCAACAGACATCATTTTAAATGGTTTCTGTTTAAATGAAGAAACCTGACATAAACCTTTCTGCATGGAAAAATTAGACAATGTTCTCAGGTACATAGTGAATTTCATCTAGAAACCTCCAAATAATTTTCTCCTAAGACCCACCCCCTTCTCCGCCCAGGGAAGTAACTACAGTCCTCTTGCCCATTCAGGGAAGAAAGATAAGCTTTCAAGACAGAAAGGAAGATAACTTTGATAAATATGTCCAGATACATAGAAGTCACTCCAATTCAAAGAAAGGATAAAACCAACAGATGTGGTAAAGTAAAACAGAAAAGTAAGACAATTCTTTTATTCTTCCTCTATAATAAATAAATAAATAAATAAAATGCAAGGGTTAGAAGATGAATTTCCAAATGGCCCCCTTTTCATTACAAACTTTTGAGCAACATTGCTCTACTGTGGTGAAGCCAAATCAGACCTGAACACTCAACAAGCATGTGTATCACTGAATTACAATGCGCACGCTGTCAGATGTGCATGAAATTTCTGCTGAATATCAGAAGATAGGGGACTCTCTTAACGTGAATTATCTGAGGAGAAAGCAAAGGCTTCTTAAGAATACCCATACTTCCAGAGGACTAGGTTATTCTCAAGGACTAATTCATCTAAAATTAATACAGCTACCTGAGCTTTCTTTTGATTAGTATTAGCATGGAAAATCTTTCCCCATTCCTTTACTTTTAATTTTTATGTGTCTTTATATTTAAAGTAGGTTCCTGTAGACAACATATAGTTTGGTCTTATTTCTTTTGTGTGCTCTGTCAATTCCATCTTTTAATTGGCTTATTTAGACCACTCACATTTAAAGTGATTACTGATGTCATTAGATTAATTTTTTTTTTTGATCTCCCTTCTTTTCTTTTTTTTTTTTAATGGAGCTTTTTATATTATTCCACTTTCTCTCTTCTCTTAACATATTAATTATACTTCTTATTAAGAAAATCTTAGTGGTTGCCCTAGAGTTCGCAATATACATTTACGACAAATCCGAGTATGCTTTAACACTATCCCACTTCACAGGTAGTCCAGGTATCCAACCACAGAGAATTCTCAATCCCTCCCTCTCCTCTCTTATAATGTGTCTGTCATTCCTTTCACTTATTCCTAGGCTATAATCACCCAATACACTGTTTCTATTATTATTTTGAACAAATTGTTACTTGTTAGATAATTGTTCAGTTGCAGTGGTGAGGATGAGGGTAATGACTTCCAAACTCTTTGCATATCGGACTGGAAGCCAAAAGTTGACCTGAATTTATACTACAGTAAGACTAGGGCAGAACAGAGAACAGGTGATTGAGATCCCGCAGGAACAGCAATGAGACCAGAACCCATAATCAATCACCAGAATATCAAAGTAACCAAGAAAAGTTCAAATGAGTGGGGAAGTGGGTGGACATGTAGCAGAAAGAAGAAATAGAAGAAAAGATATTTGAAAATCTAAACATTCATCTTGTTGCTTAGTGAAATGCAGAGTCTAAGGAAGCAAGGATTCTGAAAGAAGAGTCAGATCCAATAGAAATACTTGAAATTTCCTGGCTAAAAAACATTGCTACTTTGTGCATTGGGAGAGATTGCTTTAATTAAAAAGGATAAATAAGTAAACAAAGAGGGTCTGAGGTGACATTAAACCTGACCTCACTAAAGCTGAAATTGTGTCATGAGACAGACAAGGTCTGAGTTATGGGACTGAGGTGTCACCCGTACCTAGCAAATCTGTTCAGCTCTCCTGGCCTCCATTTTTGTACCTATAAAAATGAGTATCTGAATAGACAAACTACAAGATCATGCTATACTGAAATTCTAAGATTCTATGAAGGGTAGATACGCAGCAGAGATATTGATCTGTCATCAGTAAAGGGCAAGAGTGAATTAGAAGGACCCATGAGTGAAACCCTATAAGAGCAATATTGCATAACCCACGAAATGTCATCCCACATAAACCTGGGTTGTCAGAAGCAAAGCCATGACATGCACAATGAACCAGCCACTTGAGGAGAATCAAAGAGGCAATCATTACGTGGAGTCCCAGAGGCTAGGATCTTCTGAGGCTTAGTGCAGCCCCTCTGATCAAGAAAAGGGAGAAGAGCATTCTTTGACATTCCCAGAAAAGCCACATTAGGAAGGAAGGATGGCCTCCTGATGGACCCTGGCTAGGAAGGCAAATGTTACTGGGAAGCAGACCCAAAAACATAAAAAATAAAATTGCTCCTTAGGACATGGAAGGTAAAGAGCAACTTTCTACTGGGGTAGAAAAACAAGTAAAAAAAGGAAATAGAGATAGAAGAATTCATTTGTTGTTCTGGTATTTGGTGAGAAGAATCACATCCAATCCCTCCCAGAGGCCACGAGAACACTTAGATTGGGTTGAAAGCAAATCTTTTTTTTTAATTTCAGAATATTATGGGGGTACAAACCTTTAGGTTATATATATTGCCCTTCCACCACCCGAGTCAGAGCTACAAGCATGTCCATCCCCCAGACAGTGCACACAGCACCCTTCCTCCCCACTCCCACCTGCCGACACCCAATGAATGTTACTTCCTTATGTGCACTTACGTGTTGGTCGATTAGTACCAATTTGCTGGTGAGTACATGTGGTGCTTGTTTTTCCATTCTTGAGATACTTCACTTAGAAGAATGGGCTCCAGCTGTATCCAGGATAAACAAGAGATGTTAGTTCACCATTGTTTTTTGTGGTTGAGTAGTACTGCAGGTATACATATACCACATTGTATTAATCCACTCATGTACTGATGGGCACTTGGTTGTCACCAAAGGAAACACTGAGGTCACTGACTGATTATCAGAATTGGAGTAGACCTTATACCACAACAAAATTTGTGGTGGCCCAGATTCTTCACTGAGCAATTCTTCAATGGCCAGGTGATCTGATTTCATTTATTGCATGCTATAATTATATTGGAAAGCATGAAACTATTTTGAATATAAGTATTATTTACTCACATGATTATTTTCCCAAAGATTCATTCTATGGCCTGTAATGGCCTATTAGTAGCTACAAATGAAATCTAAGTAAACGACCAAGGAGAGAAGATGGAGGAAAAGGAAAAACAGCTATTGAGGGCTTACGTGCCAGGCTAGACTACTCCCATGGTCTCATTCGATCCACTCATCACCCTTTAAGAGAGGTGTGATTATTGTCTTCTTACAAACGAAGGCAATGCCTAATTCCTGAGAGCACGTGTAAAGTGTACTTACTAAAATCTACAAGTGGTCTGAAGATTATGCCAACACATGTTAAAAATGTTTCTGATAAAATTATGATATAATGCTAAATTTCAAACAGCATAGAAAACCAAGTGAGGATACAAACATTATTATTTTACCTTATGAATAATTTTTAACTGAAAGAAACTAACAGCAGATGTGTTAAGGTGATGAGACTGAGCGGATTGTTTTCTTTCCTGTATATAAAAAAAATCTACAAAACAAAGTTATCAACAAAGACTTTTAAAAATTCAATCAACAATAAAACAAATACAGCAGGAAGGAGATACTACATACTATATTGTATTCTACCCATCTTTCAAAGAGTTAAAAGCACATAAGGAAAGTCTAAGTTTGAGTTTGAATCATAAACTTGACTTGAACTCTGTTGTCAATTGCTAGGGAAAGCATTCCAGACACTAAGAAACTGTTCAATTTTTTTTTTCCTTCATAGCACTGAAAAAATGCTAGAGGGCTTACAGGGTTCCTAAGCATGTGCAAGGTAGCCATCAGGAGAAAAACCCACTGTACTAACCACTGATGCTTTCAAAGTCATTTTCCTACAGTTCCTTATAAAGCTGCCACACAGGCAGGGGAAAGGTAAGATAGAGAAAAAACTCTTTTGGTTTGAAATCAACCAAATGATGGAGAGGAAAAAGAATTACTTTGCCAAAACCCCATGATTACAAGTAATAAGCAGAGAAGTGTCTGTCAGTATCTAGAAGAGCTTTGTAAACAATCAGATGCAAGACAATAAGAGCCTCCAGCAGGAAAGATTTCTTTTCAGTGCCACTTTTGAAGAGCGATCAGCAACGCATTTCGTTCCTGGTTTAATAAGGTTATTAACCCAGTTTCTTTTTTAAAAAAGAGCAAAATAATGTTTTCTGTGAAAGTTTGCCGATAAGCATTAGCGTGGTGAAGAAGTGTGTGCCTTTTTATGAACAGGCTGCACAGTAGAATAAAACACTATCTCCATGAGCTTTCACACAGCAGAGCAATTAATTAACTTATCTCCGTGAACACTGTTCTCACTGAAACTTATTAAAAGTCTGATTCATCAGCAAAGCCCCAGGCAATCATCAATTGCCTCATAATAATACAAAAGAAAAATAAGCTATGGTTATGTTCTCATTTAATATCTCAAGAAGATCCTCTTTGCCCTCTGTCTTTGTTTGAAAATATCTCTATTAAGAGTTAAAAAAAAAAAAAAAAAAAAAACCTCCTACTTGACATGAAATACGTTATGGCAGGGAACTGTGGGAGTAAATTACAGCGCCTCCAGGATACCAGATTAAGAGGAGAAGCTGGACTTTCTCAAAGACACACAAATCATTCAACATGTAGCACAACAGGGCATACAGTGTGTTATCGATGCTGAGTTCCAAGCACCATTGTTAATACAAACCAGAGGAGGAATTGTTCATTAAATAATACAGGGGGGAGGAGAGGGCACACTCAGGCTTCAGCGTGCAGTAAGCGGGCAGGGGGACGCTGGTTTCAAAAGTATGAAACAGCTTAATAGTTATTAGTATGCTTAGAGTTTTGGTTTAAATTGAACTCTCAAATATCAACCTAATGACTTCTAAGCAGAAATTATAGTTTATGAACCCTTTTTTTAATGTTTAGTATAGTTGACAATATCAATAGCGCCCTCTACAGGAAGTTTCAAACCCACAACTCCGTTTTTCTTCCTTAAATTGGAAAAAAAAAAAAAGGCTAAGTAAGGTGAGCACCATCTGAGAACAAGATTAAAATGAAGGAAAAATCTGGAATGCCGGTGAGGTCTCCATTTCATATGGAGATTTAGGAATTTGGAACGAAGCAAAGCAAAACCACAGCCAGTAGCCTGGGGTAATTGTATATCTGTGTGTGTGTATATATACATTTTGTTGTTATTGTTGTTGTTGGTTTGTTTAACACTGGATCATTTGAGAGAGGAACATTGAAATTCCTAATTCTTCTTTTTTTTCTTTATGGTAAAATCTCAAAAACATACCAGTTTTCCCTAGCCTAAGATTTGCTAGTTGCAATATTATATAGCATTTCTCAGATGCTTTTAAAAAGCAAATAATGTGCACTTTTTTGAAAATGCATGAATAACTACTGTGCATACTTTCATATTATTTTCCTAATGTGCTTAACTTGAGGCTTTTGCACGTAAGAATGCCCTAGTACTATTGATAAGTAAGCTATGCCTGTACGACTCCTAAAGAGGTGGCTGTTTAATAACTACAGATAGTTACTCCCCATGGTCAGTGCTTTCCAATGCAGACTTGGAAGCCAGAATGTGCCTGAAGAAATAGTTACAACTAAATTTTCTACCCTGTGTCACCACAGCCTTGAAAGTCAGAGATGCAGGCTTCTTCTCTCCCAGCTGTAATACATCAAATAACCTCGTGACAATGATTTAATCTCACCTTATTTTAGCAAGTTATCACGATTTGGGAGAAATTTACTTCTGATTTCAGAGATACATCAAGAGTTATTAGGAGTGACACAAGAAATGCCAACTCTAAGAGTTGAGACATTATTATTTTGTGCACTCAAGAAAGGAGTAAGGACTTTCAAGGCTCAGTTTTAGTTTCCACCTTGCTGTGTCTTTTTAAAAGTCAATTAATTTTTTTCTGTGCTTTAGTTTCTTCTTCAGAAAAATAATGAAAAACTTCTGTTTGGAGAAATACTTGGAACTAGGTACCTAGAAATGCTGGATGAAATATAATAAACATCTTTTTAATCATTGAGCTCATAAGAAAGGAAGGGTAAACAAATAATTAAGCTCATAAGAACTGGAAAGCAGGTGTTAGCTAAATCTATGGCTGTCCGGTAGGCATTTGCCAATCTTGATAACTAAGAGGCTTGGATTTTAATGGCCATACCGGGGCCTGAGCAAGATAGGGAATTGGAACTGAGACCTCACATAAAGCCAAAATAATGAAGGGGTACATCTTCCACATAAATCACATACAGAGAAATAACAAGAAAATCTGTCTCAGCCTGGGGTCTGGATCAGAATATCACATCTTCCCTGAAAATTCATAACCACACACCTGTCCATCAAAGGTGTGGCATTAAATCGATACTACCTGTACAATCCAGGAAACGTCAGGCCAGCAAATTAACCCAACGTGGACCCAGATGGGTAGTGACCAGCAGAGCCTGCCGGAGGTAGATGCAGACTCTCTGTTGGGGACTCACTCTCAACTCAGGTCTTGCAGGATTCCTCTAGATAAAGCTGAGTGGGAACATAAAATTCGAAAGGTCAAAGCACGTGGAGAAACGAGTCCCATGAGTGACAGCAAAAACAACACCAGCTGAATTAGACCATCAAGAACTTTAAATATCGGAATGGATAACACAGAGTAAAGTAACCAGCTGTAAAATGTTAGTGAAGTAAATATGGAAGAAAAACCTGATTAAGTGATAAGATGCTCTCAAAACACCAGACAGATATTTTAAAAACTAAAAATGAAAATTAAAAGCATGAAGAGAACATAATGGATTAGTAAAAGCTGAAGAAAGAATCGGTAAACTAGAAGATAACACTGAAAACATTAGCCGAAACAGAGGAAAGGGAACGAAAGCAATGGTAACTGTGAAAGAAAGGTTAAGAGAAATGGAGAAGAGAATGATAAATTGATAAATGTCCAACTGGAGTTTAAGATGATTTTAGATAAAATGCCAGTGATAACGGCATAGAATTTTGGAGGATAGAGGAAAGAGATGAATTTTCAGATTCAGAAAGCACAAGTCCCAAGAGGATAAATAATAAGAAACTCACACCTAGACTCATCACAGTGAAGCTGTAAAATGCCAAAGACATAAAGACAGATTATCCATAAAAAGACAGTTAAACCAGCAGCAGATTTCCTAACAATAGGAACAAAAGCTAGACTGTAGTAGAATAAAGTCTACAAAATGTTTAAAGAGATGATCAGCCTTGAATTTAACATATAGCCAAAGTGTGAGGGTGAAATAAAGACATTTCACACAAACTAAAACTGAGGCAGTTTACTGCCAAAAGACCCTCAATTAAGGAAATTTGAAGTGTGTATTCAAAAAGAAGGATAATGATTCTAGAAGTAAGGTCTAAGATGCCAGAAAGGAAGATAGACAAAGAAGGTGCAAGTAAGTGGGTGAATCTAAGCAAATATTAACAGTATAAAACAATAATATTAATGCCTAAGTTAGGAAAGTGGAAAAAGCAGCCCCAAAATAGTGAACAATATTACGTAAAATGGGAGGGAAGTGATCAGAGTAGGCAGATATGTAAGTATATAAATGTATTTATGTAAATGTATAAGTCAGAGAAAATGGAGCTATTCTGATAGAAGTGGAGGCAGGAGACCATGACTCCCACCAGCGGGGTTCACCCCTGAGCTATGAAGCCACAGGGCTCCAAAGAACGATCTGGAAAGGCACAGGACTGCATTATATCTGAGGACTCTTGCTATGCTAACATTCTTTGTCTGTTATTTTGTTTTAGTAATATTTATATTTTTATTCTAAAAACTGATTATAAAAAGCCACATACTTTTTTACCTCTCTTTTCACTCTCATGCACATAGTTTCTTCCATCGACTTCAAACTCGAACAGTTTAGTCAAGGAAGCTGCACAGGAATCATGCCTGTGGCTACCGGGCTAACTAGCAAAGGTGGTTTCCATGAGCAGGATTCTTGAATTAAAAAAAAAAAATCTGACTTAGCAACACAATTCTGCTGCCCAGGTAAGCATTGCTTTCAGGGGACATCAGTGCTCTTTATTTTTCAACTATTTAATACATAGTTACACAATTTAACACCAAACTGTTGTGTGTGCTATAGAGCTATTTTATCATTATTTCTTGTAAACTGTGAGTTATATACACTTATTTTTAAAAATACAGATGCATATAATAAATGAAAGACCCTTCGCAAAAATAACTAATACTAATACTTTGTTTTTTAAAGAGAGATCTCTTAATTATATAAACTGCAATTCGGTATTTTTCAGTGAATTTGAAACATTAAAGATCTGTGGACTAAGAGAGCTATGATCTGAATTTTCACATAAAATTATTTTAGCTTTGCCAAGGACATGTTTACAAATTTGAGTTTAAGTTGATTACAGCATTAAACGGCAAAAGGTTTCACAGGAACTCAGGTTAACATCCTTCTGATTTATTTTAGTGGGAAAAATAGAAACTGGAAAATACTTCCGCAGCAGCCTTGCTTTAATGTTCTGCTTTTCTATTTGCACCAAACAGTACACTGTCAGTGCTCTGATTATTACTATACTATCTTACGAGTATCTCCTTGTCAGACTGCAGCTAATAAACAGAACATAATTAATATGTTCCTAAGACAAATTATCTTTTGTTTTTTAGATTAGGAGAGGTAACTATTTTGACAGTTGAGACTCTTTTTAAAATGAAATGATCTGTTCTCAAATATGAAGGTCCTAATTCGTGCTTGCTCATGCCAGGTTATCTGAGGGGGAAGGAGGAAAAATTTTCATTGGAAACAATTCTGCAACCGTAAAGTAGGCAAAATAATTTTAAGCCACTAAATTTGCAGTAATCTGTTATAGCAGCAGCGATAGGAAACGAATACAGATACCATTCAAAAGAGGATTGTAAAGCTGTCATACTGGGAGCTTTGAAAGGAAATTTGCTGCCTTTTCTTACTCTGTTATTTCATACACTTGTTCTCCACCCGCGGTAGTGCACATTGGGGTTGCCATTGTTAATCTTGCAATTGTACTTTTCCAGTTATAGACGCTCGGCCTTTGGCCTCTTTTTCATTCCCAGCATGTCCAGTGGGTGGCCTGTGATGTCTGGCTGCTAACCTTCCACGATATTTCATCCGATCTAATAAGCACTTCGCTCGGATGGTTGTCTGTGCAAATGCCACTGGGAACAGCTCCCGTGGGACTCAGAAGAGTGTTCATTTTCCAGAGAGAATTAAAGCCTACATTGATAGCATATAAAATAAGGACTCCGTGCAATGTAAAGAGTGATGAGGTTATCTCACCCCTTTGTTATGCTTTTAGGAAAAGGCAAAATTTAAATCTTAAGCGATCTGCATGCCCCCTTGACACTTCAAAGAAATAGAAAGCAAACTAGTGAAATGTATCCTAACTCCCTTGCCCAGCTTCTGTATTCCACAAATTGACTACCCTTTTCCAACTAATTTTTCTATTCTTCTGCTAATTTTCTGATCTAGAAGCTTCAGAGTCATATTTTTTTTTCTCCCTCTGATTTAATCCTTAGGAGAGGTTCTCACCGAGTCCGTGTTTTCTCTGGGTCTCCTTTCTCAACATTAACGTGTGTGCGTGACACCTGACACAGCTCTGACGGCCCCTTGTCGGTATCCAGTGCAAGCTTTCTGGTCTCTGCCTCCGTATTCTCCCACTTGGTTCATTCCGTCCAATCCACCTGTCCTTCTGCCTCATCTCCACACCACTCGCTCAACACTTTGCCACGGCCCCTGCTGCTTCATCCTTAGGCGTCAATCTTTCTGCTTGGTTTTCAAGGCCTGGCCCTATCGCCACAGCCTTGCTCTCCACTCCCCCTCAACATTTCTTCCTCTTCCAGACAGCCAGGCAATCTTTTAAATTAAATTTAGCTTTTTCTCTTCATAACTCAGGAGAAAGGGACAAAGTTGAATAAGACACTGACCTGTCTCTTTGACAAGTAGCTGGTTTAACAGAGCAGGGAGAGACAAAGAAGCTACTGGGCACTTTAGATGCTATTGTATTTAATAAATGAGTCCTGTGAGAGCACCAACGAGGGTTGAGGGATCCAATCTTCAGGTGAGGGCAGGGGAGGAAAACTCTGGAGAAGAGGAGATGATTGACAGATGAGTTGTCGTTTTGAGAAGTGACTGTTTTCTGGAATATTCTGCAATGAACAGCAGACTCTATTAACACTAATGCAAATGATGTGTGATGGTTGATTTGGGGTGTCTCCTTCACTGGATGCTCAGAAAACTGGCAAAGCATTATTTATTCTCAATCATTGCATTAATTTTTCTCAATGCTTCAGTAGGCACTGAGTCTACCCCACTTCTGCTAAAAGGGAAACCCAGATGGTTTTGCTTTTGATTAGAACGCTTGGGCTGCCCCAGGTGTGTCTGTGAGGGTGTTTCTGGAGGAGACTAGCTTGTGAGCTGGTGGACTGAGTGAGGAAGATCCACCCTCGACGTGGGCGAGCACCATCCAACGTGCTGCGAGCCGAGATGGAAAAAAAAGGCGGAGTAAAGGTGAATTCTCTTCTCCTGCCCTTGGATGTCAGGACTCCAGGTTCGCCCACCTTTGGACTCTGGGACTTGCACCAGGGCTCCCCTAGGCTCTCAGGCCTTCTGCTTTGGACTGAGAGTTACACCATTGGCTTCCTTGGTTCTGAGGCTTTCAGACTTGGACTGAGCCACGCTACCAGCTTCCCTGGTTCTCTGGCTTGCACCCTGTCTTTCGTGGGACTTCTCAGCCTCAATAATCAAGCAAGCCAATTCCCTTAATAAATCCCTTCACATATACTGTATCTCTCCATTTATTCTATCAGTTCTGTCTCTCTGGAGAAACCTGACTAAACATAATGTAACAGGAGATAAGCAAAACTCAACCACTACCAATTTCCTCTTTGGAAGAAATTATTTACCTCGCTCCAGTTCTATTTTGTACTTAGGAGTGGTTATTTTCTCTGGTGGGTTAAGAAAAAGTCAAATTTTATTAGGAATTGACCAATCAACAAACCTATATAGCTCATTCTGCTGGGGTATTCTTGGTTTTATTCAACCATGAGGGTAGAGGAATGTGTTTTATGGGCTATTTCCAGTAGTTTTGTACTGCCTTACAATTAGGCAGAGATATAACATGTATCTGAAAACAAACTTTTTTCTGTTTGATTCTTCCAGTTAGTAATGCTAGCCCTATGGGAAATGAAAGCCTGAAATCTACATGATATTTTGATGGGCTCTGGGAAGAATACTCCATTTCCCAATAGTCTGACTGTGTTTCTTAACACATTAACTGCCATGTGAGTTATATTTAACTCACACTAGTTTTGAGCCTGGGCCCCTGTGAAGAAAAACCTGGGCAAAACCCCGCCGTTGGTTCATGAAAATCTTCCTTGTTGATGTTCTTATTGTTATAATTAGTATTAACAAATTCTAAAAACATGGATTAAATGAAGTCAATAAATTTCATTTTTCATTAGAAAGGATCATTTTGTATTCGAAGTTTTTATTCTATTTTTGTAATAAAACACCGTGGCCCCAAGGGAAAAAAATTTTTTTTCTAGTGTGGCAATCAATGTGTTAAATTTCACTATCATTGGTTTCCTCCCGTTTAATACGAGGATAATAGCAGCACCTCTTTTGAGGATTAAATAAACATGAATATGAAAGCAAATTATCTGTTATGAGAAAGGCACTCAATACATATGGGTTCCCTTCCCTCCTTCTGGTTAAAAGATGTTTAAATACTGTTAAATTGCATTGAACTCTGAAGACACTAACACATGAAATGGTTCAAAGTCATGTTCATCCTAATCTTGATGCACGCATTGGCAGGAGAATAAGGAGAAGCCACAGTCCTAGCTTGAGGGAAAAGAAAGACACCATAAGGAAAAAGAAGTTTTTGGAACCGGGATCTAATGAGGATCTCCAGACATATCATCCCCATACTTTTACCGAGTCCTAGTTCTGAAAAAATCGTTAAAGACAACACTATAATTTGGGGGGGGCGGGGCGGGAGGATGCATGGGAGACCTACTGAATAACCGCTACTTACTATGGCTCTGGAGGGTATTTTCACATACAGTATCTCAGTTCTCACAACAACCCCATGAGATGGGCATTATTGTCCCTGGTTTTACACATGGGGTAACTGAGGTTGAAAGAAATTATGTCGGCCACTCAGGGTCACACTGCCAGAAAAATGAGCCAAAAAATGGCTACAGGTTCTTCCAAAGCCAGCCTGGCTGTGGTGGCTGCCTTCTTTTGCTATGACACGTGGCTCTACAGCCACAGACAGTACAGATGTGGGCCAAAAAATTTCTTCCAACCACCTTCAGACAACCTGTCCCTCGGGCATGATGCCGAAGATCTTCCACTAATTTCTAATTGCCTGCTGATGTTTACTTTCTCTTTCCCCCCAAGTGCCTCAACTGGCTGTAAAACTTGTGTGTTAATACCCACGGTGGTGTTCTTCCTGTGTTTCATTGCAGCCATCTAGTACTGTCAGAGCAGGCCTTGCATCAGCCATTACGGGTCGAAACCATTTGCCAGAAAATTAAATAAATGGCAGGAAGGGCAGGTACAGTGGAGCAGCCAGCAAAGGCTGACGAGCACCTCAACTGAGGATGGCCCAATCGTGTGCAAACACTAGATGGAAGCGTCCATAGAACATTCTGCAGGACCAGCTCCCTGGCTGAGAGGGAAATTGAGCATCCAGAGTTTCCTGCTTCACACACTTATGGCCTTCCCTTTAATAAGCCTCAGACCAGACATCTTCAGGGTTGATAACATTTGGCAGGGCAGCCTCATCCAAGAAGAAAGAAAGCCTACAACAGTAGTTTTCAAACCTTAGCAGGCATCTGAATCGCCTTCACATGCTTGTTAAGACACTGATTTCTGAGTTCCTGCTCCAAAGTTTCGAGTTGAGTAGATCTGAAGTGGGGACTTGAGAATTTGTCTTTCTAACAAGTTCCTGGTGATGTTGAAGCCACTGATCTCAAACTTCACTTTGAGAACCATTGCTCTAGATCAGTATACTCCATGTGGGCTGTACGTTAGAATCCCCTGGAGAGCTTTTAAAAATCCTGATGCCCACTACACCCAGATCAATTAAATCTGAACCTCTGGGAGTGTGTATGACCCAGGCACCAGGATTTCAAAGTGTCCAGGTGATTTTAATGTGCATCCAAGGCTGA
>CAUYRT010027101.1:0-72629 GCA_963574885.1 Lepilemur ruficaudatus | reverse complement strand
TGAACAGAAACTTTCCAAAAGAAGACAGAACAATGGCTACCAAACATTTGAAAAAATGCTCAACATCTCTAATCAGACAAATGCAAATAAAGGACATTTTTAGGTTATTTTTTATAGAAAAAGTACTTTAAATAAGCCAGTCACTTGAATTTTGTAGTTGTTTTTCACTTACTTCCTGAAATATTAAACAGTTCTCTTTGTTTAATATAATTTTTCTTAAATATATTTTAAAATAAAATCAAATTACAGGTTTTTTATGTGCAATGACAATTTTATTAAATTACAGCCTAACAAAAGATGCTGAGAGCATATAAAAGCATTAATTTGAAAGATATAAGCACCCAGATTTATGAAGGTATTATTTGATGCCAATATAAATTAACATATTTCCAATCTTTAAGCCAATCTTTTGTCAATCACATTTAAGGTTAAAAGAAGGCATTACAGAATATAGGCATTTGTGAATATATTGTAGTTGATCAAGAAAAATCATTAAAATATTTACGTTATTGATGGTTTTAAAATATTAAAGTACAGAGTTGCAATGATGTTATTAGGTCACAAACCACATCTAATTCATTTATACCTCCTTCTATCACTTATTATTATTGGTGATTAAATTAAATTGAATTGGATTAACAGGCATATTTTAAAAGTTTTATATATACAGTTGTAATTCCTCTATAAAAATCATAAACATAAGTTTAAATAGCTCATCTTATGAAAAGATTTTTCAATGTTATAATTTTAAACCACATACAATTCACCATTGAAAAAAGACTAACATTTTTTTTGAAATATTTGTAATCTACCTAAGAGCAGAAAGCTAGGTCTTTACTAATTTGGACAAGACTAAAATGAAAACACATTTATTCAAATGAGAATAAATAAAAGAAGCTCAGCATGATTATTTTAGGATACACAATAGCCAAGTAATAATTTACATTATAGATGTAATACTTACGAAGCAGTTGGCTTATTATTCTGTCAGGGAATGAAAGGATAATGGCTGTTAAAAATTCCTTCTACATTTCATTATGTTCTAACTTCAGATATTTCAAATCCTTTACAGACTACTGAATGCATTGGTTCATTCAGTAAATTCTCTAGCTTTCAAGTTCATAGAAGTAATTCTTTTCTATATGCTCATGACAAACTTTTCAGTCTTTTTATTTGTAGTTCTCTTAACTTATTGTGGCTATTACTATACTATACTACAGTATAGTATACTATTACTATATATAACATTGTGGCTTACTATACTCATCTATCTTAAAATACGTTGTTAGAGTAGGCCAATTAGTACTATATAAGGTGAAACAATAATGAACACTTTGGAGAGCATCAGAATAGTAAAGTGAAGGTCTAAAATATAAAATAAAATAAAGGTAGAAAGAAAAGAATGGGATTGAAAATAGAAGTATCAATGTCATCAGGAAATCAAAGTTTCCAATTTCCCAATTCTGCTGGTTTGCACACCAACACAGTTTTAAAGTAATATTTATAAAATAAGCACATTTGGGGGAGCGACTCTGTAAACCAGACGTCTCAGACTAGTGCTTTTTAAGTTGGGCTTGCCTGTAGCCATGTTCCAATCAAAGTGAAATGTGAATGCCTCTCTGTGACATGCACTATTCATTAGCAGCCCCCACTGCTTGCTATAATCTTATCTCTTTACATTTTGCATTTTATGTTACTATCTATGCTCTGTAAGAATATGAATTTGAAACCTCTACAAACCATACAACTGATTGAACAGGAAGCAGATCACGCCTGTGCTATGTCACTTTCTTCCCTCATAATCTTAGACCTTGCTGAAAGTCACAATGACAATAATTTTGGTTACCATGCATTTAAAGTTTGACAAGCTACAAGGTATTTTTACTTAATTGTCTTACTCATTTTTCACAACAGTGGTGTGTATACATTTTTATAATTGATCTTGTTTTTCAGATTAAGTAGCAAAGGATTGGAGAGATTATATAGCATGATTAAGGTCACAGAACTAAATTTCAGAGACTCTGGTTTTCTCAGACTAAGCAATAGACTGAAGTAGCGATACTCAAAATGATAAACACTGGTCAAACTAGAACCTCTCCACAGCTATGTTAAAAATTATCCCTTGCAATACTGTTTATAAAATTAAACTATTATAGTCATTATCCAGATCAGAGTTTTATGACCTTACCCAATCACAAAACTATGAAAACTATGAAAAAAAATATGAACCAATATCATTAAAAAACATAGAGGCAAAAATATTGGCAAACCCAAACTAAACACAAGTACATCATAATTAAATACAGTTTAGTTCTCAGATATATGAATTGTTAAATATCAAAAAACATAATAATATAATGCACCATATCAACAGATTAAGCCTAGAAATCTCCACAAATGTAGGATGCAGATATTATCATCTCTCTACAATGTTTGCAACAAATTACTTACAAATCCTGATGCCTTATTCACCATATAATTGATATCCTCCAATTGAAATTTCTATTTTTGCCAGAAAGCAGGAGGCTTAATCGGTCTCAACAAGATTGGACTTGGGTAGAGAGTGAGGTTCAAACAGAGAAGATGGGTCCAATCTGTCAACTACTTTCATTGCCTTTCACTGGCATGCAAAACTATTCATAAAAACTGTTGCTTAATAGTCTGCCAGATAAAGAGCATCCAATCGATACTGTCTTTTCACATACGCTAAATGCTGAGCATCATTATTCCTTTTTGCTGGAGGTGGATTTGCTACATGGAGCATTCGGAATGCAGATAACTTGTAAGAGTGCTTGAGGAGAATGTCTAGTAGGTAGTTTAAATGAGGAAGCCTGAATTTGGTTGCAGCAATGCGGATGGAGAAACCTGTTGGATTTGTCAGAATATTCAGAAGATAAAAATAATAAGACTTTGTTTCAGGTTCCCTGTGAGAAAGAGCTAGGGGACTGGAACGTTTCAGATGTCTGTTTCAATAGGGGATGACCCTCCCTCATGACAATTCCCATTTTAGCTACCAGGCCAAAAATCATGGAATCATGATAGACTCCTCTTTTCCTCTTTTTCCATCCCACATGTAATCCATGCACAAATCTGTGGGCTCTGTCTTGAGATGACCCCTTTTCATCAGCTTCACAGCTGCCATCTGTGCCTGAACTGCCATGCCATCCACCTGGGCACAGTCACCGCTTTCCCGCTGATCTCTATTCTGTGTTCTGCATCTCTGCAGCCCTCTACACATAGACGCCGGCAGAACTCTCCTTACCATAAAATCATGCCTGTGCTTACCACAACCCCTCCAGTGTTCTCATTTCACACTTAGCGTCCAATTTTGAAGGATTCCATATATAAGAAATACCACTATGAGAAATTAAAGAGAGAATGTTTCATTGTAAAAAGATAAATGGTATATTTTAGTGGTGTTAATGAGGTTTGAGTTTGAAGACTTTGGAATTATTTGTAGGCCGTGACACTTTGAAAACAACTACATACATACACACACAGATGAGTGTCTATTTTATATATATATGATAATACATTGAGAGACTTGATATTGTCAACTGAAGAAATGTGATTCACAATTTGGAAAGAAGAATTTTATTTCTCATAAAGGATTACAGCCCATGAGTGGCCATTTTAGCACGCTGAAAAGCTGAGCTCCCGGCCAGAAGCCAGGAATACATGCTTTAGGGAGGGACAACCAATGGGGACAAGAATTTATGCTGGGTGAGGGGGCCAAATATACATATTTGACAAGCTATAAGAGGAGTCATGAATATGTATTAAAGGAGAAATATGCATTTACACAATTGAGCTTCATGCCCCTTCATAGTTCCCATGTTCAAAAAATGGTGGGGGTTAGCACAATCTGAGGGTGGAGTTTTCAGCCCTCTGATGTCAAAAGGTGAAGCAGAGGACGTGAAAACCCTTATTGCACATACTCTGTAGTATGATTAGAACCACTCGATGGTCAGTGGCCCCTTATCAGGAAAGAATGCTGGTTAGTAGTTGTGCTGCAACCACAAAAGGGAGGAACAGAATTAGGCTGTTGATTGAAATCAGCAATGGGGCAAGTCTCTCTAGAGGCTGGTTCTGTTTATCCCTTAGGGAAGAAAGCCTAAAATCAGGTGTGTCTGACCTCCCATCCCGTCATGGCTGGGAACTCACCTTTAAGGTTTCTCTGAGGTTCCCTTGGCCAAGGGAGATGTTCATTCAGTTGGTTGGAGAACATAGAATTTTAGTTTTGTTCACAGTGCTATTGCTTTAATTAATATATTCATTTATAATTATTTCATTTAGAATATAACTGCAACCTCCAAAAATAATGGAAAAATGTAATACTTTTCATTTTACATTCATTGTTCAAGCTCTGAATAATGAAGATTGGACATTAGGGCATACATATTCTCTCTCTCTCATATACACATTTTGTATCTGCACATATATACACGCATACATATTTTAATATATGTACTTCCCATGAGTTATATAAACTTCTTTATTTCTTACTAAATAAAGAAAATTCTTCAAAGCTTCCATTTGTTCTACTATGGAACAGAAAATAATTGTAAAATGCAAAAACACAAACAATTCAGTACGCATTATATTTGTAAGTGTGGTTGTTGAAATAGTTCGTGTGAAGCTTTATTGAAAAATCAAGACTTCTCCCTCTACTAAATAATTTTTTTCTGATCAAGCATGTCTTTTCTGTTGATCTATTATCCTATCATTTAGAGAAGGCTTTAGCAACACCTCTAGGTATACTTACATTTTTAGATATTGAACTTCTTTTTATCAGATCAGTAGATTTGAAAAGATAATAGAAATGGAATTTAAAAGGTAACCATCACATTCTGTAGTGTGTGCCTGAAATTTACTTGGGGTATTAAAGTTCTTTTTTGAAATAAGCATGGGAAAAGATAAGGTTGGGTTCACCTCCATCAATAACACTTGCTTATCAAAGATGTAGTAATTATAAATATAACTGCTAGTACTTTTAAAATGATCCCTTCTAGGTGGACCAAGGCAATACACAGATTTCTGAGTGTCTTGAAATAGTAGTCAATGGTTGAAGAATATTAGCTGGTCAAACAAGCCAAAAAGATTAATTTTATTGCTAAATAAGCATACATTCTCTTAGGTATGAATTGTCATCCTTTGGGAGAACAATACAGCAAGTACACTTTCTTATTCTGCCCAAATAAAATGTATATGAATTTATATATACAATTATATAGGTTACCCCTAAATAAAGAAAATTGGTAAAACCAACTAAAATACACAAATATGCTTTTATGCTTAAGTTGATTAGAATTTAAAAATTAAAATTGCTAAATGAAAGGAGCCACCTTAATTCATTAGATTAGTGTTCAGAAGGTATGCTCATAATCTTTTTAAATTTTTTTTATTTCAGCATATTATGGGGGTCCAAATGTTTCAGTTACCTATATTGCCCTTGCCCCACCTGAGTCAGAGCTTCAAGCATGTCCATCCCCCAGACGGTGCACACTGCACCCATTAGGTGTGAATACACCCATCCCCTCCTCCCCTCTCCCATCTGCCCGACACCCGATGAATGTTATTACTATATATGCACTTAAGTGTTGATCAGCTAATACCACATGCTCATAATCTTAAGAACCCCATTGAGATATGGAGGTTAGATAAGGGTGGAATAAACCAGAAAAAATGTTTAAACTTCCATACTGTAGGCTGGGCTCTAAGGGATATGGAAAGCAAATCACAGTGTCCTGAGAAGAATGTAGTCCAAGTTTAGGAAGGAATTAATATCTATAAAAATTCAGTTTGGTGTGAAGAGACATGGTAGAGAGAAATGTAGGGAGAAGTAATAGTTAAAACCAAGTGGATTGCTAGGAGGAGTAATCTGGCCATAACTCATTTGTAAAAGCTAAATTTGTATAGCAGAAAAATGGATTGTTCCTGGATACTTTGGTACATATGCACATGAAATAAAAAATCTCAGTGTGAAGTTATATACTATAATTTCCTTATATCATTTATAAATCTCAGTTTTCTCTTATTTTATCACAATTTTTCATGCTGGTGCCAATAAAATGCTTCATATCATGGTAAAATGTTACTACATTTCTAGATAATTCTCTCATTCTTACTTAAAATGATCTATGACCTTATTATTAAACACTGCTTAGTGATAATTACAATGATAATGATGATGATGGTGATAATCATTCAAACAAAAGCAATGCTACATATAATAAAAAAGTATTTTTAAACAGGATGTAAAAATAAATAGGTTCAATATTTTTGTTTATTTGATAGGGGTATACAAGCTTATTTTTTTAAAAGTTTCAATACATTACAAATAAAAACTTTGTAAATATATTATGTGATCTTTATGGAACATGAAAAACTTTTGTTTTCATTTTTTACCAAAAATATATAAAAATAAATAAAGGCATACTTATAACTTCCTCCATATTTGTTTTCAACATT
Source organism: Lepilemur ruficaudatus (assembly GCA_963574885.1). NCBI lineage: Eukaryota > Metazoa > Chordata > Mammalia > Primates > Lepilemuridae > Lepilemur > Lepilemur ruficaudatus. Next base: position 66,158 of record CAUYRT010027101.1, on the reverse strand, counting down.
AAGTGAAAAGTATTATTTTCCTAGCAAGTATTTAGTCAAATTATAATTTTCTGCCTGAATATAAAACAGAGTAACACAGATAGCCCCAAACAAAAGCAATATAAAAAACAGATACTGTTTTTTATAATGAGTTATGAATTAGGTTTATATGTTATGAATAACAGTATTTATATCTTGCTATTAATATTACATTTAAGGGCGCATTAAAATCAGTTTATATTCTGGGGCACACACTAAGTGAAGGAAAAGGAATATGAACAAGAAACTTGGTTTGTGGTGACTGAAGCTTTTCTGATGTCAAATGTATGACATAAACCATGTACTTACTAGGTAATCAATGAGAACAAATTTAATGACTGCTATACTGCAGCTTAATAATTATGACAGGAACTTGGAGCTAATTATGTCATCCACTGTTTATCTATGATAGGGTTGAATTATTAGAATATTCTAGAAGTTACAGCATTATGGTACATTTGTCACTTGCCATAAAGGAGTGGTGAGCATGGTGGGAAAGTGCTAGTTGTTTCAATGCCATTTTGAGAGAAATTCTTACCCATGCCTATAAAAATTCCCATTCTTTTATGACAACTGCTTTTACCCAATCATAAAAATAAACATTATCCATGCTCAACAAATTCATTTTAAAGCTAAATGAATATGTTTTAATATGTCCCTAATATATTTGTAATATTTGCATTTACAGGAGGAAATTAGATTGCATGGATATTTTATAATTAGAATCTTAATCATAAAACAAAATGAAAGTGAAGAATTTCACCCTAAGGGTAATGTTTAGAGTGTGATGTGGGTGGAATATCTTTATATTGACTCTTACATCTATTATTATAAGAGGACAACTACTCTATCTGTACATAAAGCAAGACTTGAAATTAACATATCCTATTTCTCTGTTTTACCTAGGAAAATTATTGCATACCATGCTGTTTCTTTTTTCATTCTTCCTCTCCCTTTTATTTTATGCTCCACATTTCAAATGCTATTTATGAAATCAACATTTTCTCATTATATAGCTTTAGTACTAAGGATCTGGTATGAATTCTACCCACTGCATAATTCAGATAGCTGAAAGAATGCCAAGTTGTAACCACTTAATGATAAAGTAGAATTATTATAAGAAAAGTAAACCTAGAGTTTTATATCATCCAGAGGGTTTTTGAAATTTTTATTGATCTGTTTCTGAACAAAGATAAGAATATTACATCTTTTATCTAGCAATGATGTTAGGATCCCAGAGAAGCAAAAGACCTATCCGTTTTTAACTTTCCTGATGAATTCACCTTGGACTTGAATACACTAAACAACCACTACTAATATTACATCACTATAGTGTAATAAAATGCCACTAAAAGAGGAAGAATACATGCAGTTCATGTGTGAAGAATTATGGAATGGAACTAAAATACTCTCAGGGATTTCTAAACACTACTGAATCTACCAATTTTCATTTAAATGCCGAGAAAGAAACATGTACACCTACAGGCACATACACACATAAGTAAACATACTTGCAAAGGTATCTTTTATGTATTTTATAGTTCACACTCTCTGATTAAAGTTCATAAAATTACATCCCACATTAGGCCGTATTTAAGAAGGGATATTGCTAGTGAAAAAGAAGGTGATTTCATAAAATCACCTTTTCATGTGACTAAGAACTTCAGATTGTATTCAGTACTATCTCCATGAACCATACTTCTTGGTGACTTCTACCCTGGGTGTTCTCTTAGCTTAAGTAGAAAAATGGAAGTTTTGATTAAAAAAACATGCAGAGGCTTAGAGCAGGAATTGCTGGTGGCTGAGGTTTATCAAAGGCAATAATTTATTATAAACCTATTATTTTATAGAAAAGGAAATTAAAACGAGAGAAGTGATTTTTCCCAGACTTATACACAGATATTTTCTAGCATTGCTTGGAAGAGAATAAGTTCTCCTGTTTACTAGCGAAGTTTCCACTTTTACACAGTGATTTAAACTACAAGATGAGAAAGGTGCATAGAATTAGTGACTTGGATGTTAATTACTGACAGAAAATGGCCTTCCAGGCACTATACTGTTATTCAAAAGAATAAGGCCACACCCGCTCTCATCCAAACCCCGGTTAAGTAGAGTAAGGAAGTTTGGTCAGATCCAAACATTGAAATGTTGATACTATAAAGCAGAACTTTTCTCTGTGCTTTCTATTTTTAAATTGTTATATTTCATAGCCACCACTTGACAATTACTTTCATTTTTTTTTTCAGTTTTCTACTTTTGATGGCTACTGGAAAATAAAAAATGTCACTTTGCTCAAGGAATGCATAGTTTACTTGGGAGCAAAACAATAAGGAGCTACATAATAATCCAAAGCAGTAAAGAGCTCTTACTAAAGAAAATAAGACTTTCTTTGGGAGTGCAGAAAATAGCAACTAAGTTCTTAAGGGAGTTGAAAAGACTTCTAAAAGGAAGTGATTTTTGAGTTGGTACTTGAGCATTGAATGATTTGCAAGAGATGGAGGGCAAAATGGGTAGCAAAGATTTTGCTTTTGGTAGAGCTCAGTGAAGAGTCGAATGAATTCAAATGGCTCAATAGGTAGCTAATCTTTGTTTATGTGGCTTTTATTGTCATCTTCAATATCATAAGGCACTAATAGTCAAAGTGTGACTTCCAAAGATGTCAATGATATTCCTTGTCCTTCCAGAATAAGGAGCAGGGAAAGCTCTGTGAAGCAGAACAGAGGAAACCATACTCTCCTTTATGCATGATGAGGCATGTTTCTTTCTTTGATGAATAGCACTTACCTCAGCAATAGAGGTCCCAAGCAGAAATGACTTCCATTCTCCACACTGACAAGGAATCCATCTTTACGTGCTTTACAGCAGTGTTCCCCAACATTTTTGGCACCAGGGATCAGTTTCATGGAAGACAATTTTTCCACAAATGGCTGGGGGTTGGAGGGTGGGACATGGTTTGGGGATGATTCAAGCACATTACATTTATTCTGCTGTCAAATCTCTCTGCTAATGATAATCTGTATTTGCAGCTGCTCCCCAGCACCAGCATCACCACCTCAGCTCCACCTCAGATCATCAGGCATTAGATTCTCATAAGGAGCGTGCAACCTAGATCCCTCGCATGGGCAGTTTACAGTAGGGTTCGTGCTCCTAGGAGAATCTAATGCTGCTGCTGATCTGCCAGGAGGTGGAGCCTATGCAGTGATGCCAGGTATTGGGAGTGGCTGCAAATACAGATGAAGCTTGGCTCACTCACCCACAGCTCACCTCCTGTGTGCAGCCAGTTCCTAACAGGATATGGACTGGTATGATCCACAGCCCCAGGGGTTGCAAACGCAGCTCTAGAGAACTTATCACACTGTGGATGTTTAATTAATGAAGTCCTCTCTGGCCACAATGAATGGTGTTGAATTCTAGAAGCCAGGTTTACCTTTCACTGTTCCTCCTGCAATAGCCATTTAGAGCTTCTTTTCAAGTGCAGAATCAAGTGACAAGTTGGTAATTCTCTTCCTTAAAATGCAGGGTCAATGACCCTTAATTATTATTTTTAAATCATCCTGTTCAGTGAATCCTATTCTGGTGTTTCTTATAGTTATATATTATAATCTGGTTCATTTATACCAGGCCAGTTACAATCTATGGTCATGTGGATTTCAGAATATTAAACATAGGTCTTTCTTGATATGTTTCTCATAAGAACATTCACAATTCAGAATTCAATCTTAGTCAACATTGGAACATTTGTTGTATGCAATATATCTCCAAAGTTTTATTCCAGAAAGAAAACAAAATGTGATTAGCTAGCACCTTTACAAGTATGTCCCTAATATTAAGTGAAGTAAATTTTAACTTAATATTAAGCTCTATTAGTGTTTATTATTTTAAATGAGAATTGATGAAAGAAATTAATTCTGTACTAGAGAATTTTGATTATCATATTATAGGTGAAAGTTTATAAGAGGTGAATCCTAAGTAGCAAGTCATGGTAATCCTGAACTATAAAAAGGCCCATAGATTCCCATATGGATTTGGAAAGTGTTCATAACTGACATAGAGCTAGACAACAGTACATTTTTTTGACCATTAAAAACTCATTAAAAAGTGTTTATAAATAATAGCAGTATAAACATACTAAAACCTGTATAAGCATATACAGACATACACCGATGAACACAAACTATATTCTTCTTAGAAATTTCATGCATTATTAATTATGAAGATGTTTAAAATATAAGCATTTTTCATTTAAAAATTGCAATTGTAGGATATCTCGGGAATTTAAAAAAGGAGCAAATAAAATCCACAACGACAAAAAAACAAATCAGATATTTCCAAATATGATTGATATTGAGCCAGTATTTCTCAATATTTTTTAGCAATATGTAGGCTAGTTATAATAATTGAACTAAATGAAGTCTAAGTTTCAATTACATTTGCATATTTTTTCAGAAATTGTAGTTGCATGTAAGTTACAATCTCTAGGAGTAATACAAATTTTACTTCTCACTATATGGTCCCCTAAAACTCATATGCTGAAACTTAATTACCAACATGCCAGTCTTAAGAGTTGGGATTTTTAGGAGGTGATGATGTTGTGAGACTATAGCCCTCACCAGACACTGAACTTGCTAGTGTTCTGATCTTGGACTTCCCAGACTCCAGAACTGTAAGAATTACATTTCTCTTGTTTATAAATCACTCAGTCTGTGGTATTCTGTTAGAGTAGCACAAATGGATTAAGACACCTCTTAACTCTTGATCTGATCAATTCACTTAAAGTTTTATGCTCTTCTGCTATTTCCTGGTGTGATGTCAACATTTTCTTTTCACTAAGATTTTCTTGCCTAAAAAAAGTGTGGCTATGGAATGTTTTTAAAATAGTTTTTAATTTTTTGAATTGTAAAATAACTTTTGCTTTTTATTTCCCTGATCACATATGATGTGGAGCATGTTTTCATATGCTAATTTTTCATCTGTATATCATCTTTGGTGTTTGGTGAGGTGTCTGTTAAGTGTTAAGTTCTTTGATTTATCATATATATATCTTTATTTTTTAGATTATAAAACTTAAAAAATAAAGATTAAATTATAAAATTAAAAATCACTTAAAATGTACAATACAATGTTTTGCTATACATAAACATAGTAAAATGGTTATTACTGTTAAGCCAATTAATATAATCCATCATCTCAAATAGTTACCTTCTTTTGTGTGTAGTGAGAACATCTAATATCTACTTTCTTCAAAAATTTTTATACAGTAAATACAGTATACAGTAAAATATTATTAACTATACTTCTCATGCTATACTCAATATTTCTAGATTTATTTATTCTACATACCTGCAACTTTGTACACTTTCGTCTATACTTCCCCATCTCTCCCTCACCCCTACCTCCACCCCGTCCTCTAGTAATAACCACTCTTCTACTCTCTGTTTCTATGTATTCAACTATATTTTTACATATTACTTTTTGGTTGGCTCTTCCACGGTTGAGATTATACATCTTCAATTAATCAAAGTCTACTTTCAAATAATGTTATATTACTTTACATGGAGTGTGAGGTCCTTGCAGGAGAATACTCACAAATTCCTCCCTTTCATTTGTGTTATTTTTGTCATACACGTCACTTTGCATATGTTCTAAACACACAGCATATTACTAAGGTTTTTGCTCAGAGACTCTCAATTATTTTCTAAAGTAATCAAAAATTGTAAAAAACAAATAAAAAACAAAAAGATTATGATCAGTCATTCCATTTCCAGTGCTCTTAATTGCTTTGTATAAATCCAAAAATTTGTCTGGTATCATATGTTTTCTTTCTGAAGAACTTCCTGTCACATTTCTTCCCATAGTTGTTGTTTGTGTGGGAAATAAAAAGCATTTATTTTTGTTTCTGAAAGATATTATCTTTGGTCATAACTTTCTGAGTTGATTCCTTTACTTTCAGCACTTTAGAGATAGCATTCCACTGTTTTCTAATTTACATGATTTCTAAACTCAGTACATATTCTTAACCATCCCTCAGCATTTGAAGTCCCCATTCACTCATCCCTTTTTCTGACTTCAACAAGTTTGTTGCCTATTTCTTTCACATTTAAGTTTTTGTTCCATAGAGGAAATAAGGGAGAAGGTCTACAGGAGTTTTTAAAAATTGTTTGCTCTTCTATTTTTCTTCCCTTCTTCTAATTCCACACTACCAGGGAGACTTTCTCTGTACTCTGTCAATATTTTCCAGTGAGGATTGTGGAGGAAAAGTTTGCAAGATGGTGAACACTCTGCACTGTATTTTAGGCCTATAGGAGCTTCACCTTTGCATTTTCCCAGCCTTCACCAATTTGCCAATGACCTTACTGGATTACATTGTTGGTGACTGGTTGTGTCTTGTCCAGGTATGTTAATCAGTACTCACCCATTTAAGAAAATTTTTGGATTTGTTGTTTTTCCAGGTTTTTTTCCATTGCAAGGTTTGTAGTGACACATGGTAAATTCAGCAGATGTATTTCTAGTTTAACAAACATCCCTCTATGTCCCAACCAGGCCTTTCTGAAGAATGCTCCTCTGTCTCTCCACTCCAATGAACATTCAAGGCACATATGCGCAAAGGAAAATCACCAATTCTAAAGAGGCCATAGTGACAGATAGAGAGTCCAAGCATTATTGCACTGAGTCCTGTGTTGAAAGATGGCTCAGTGATCACATTTACTACCACCACCCCTTGGGTTCTCAGTCTGTCAACACCTTACCATTGAATTCAGGAAGAGGAAGTTATTTTTATTTTGTAGCCAGGAAAAATGTGAGCTACAAATAATCATTTTACTAAAAAGAATAAAATAAGAAAAAAAAAGACAAAGAAAGAAGGAAGGAGAGAAGTAAGGAATGAAAGAAGGAAAGAAGGAAAGAAAGAAAACATTATATTTAGTATATAGCCAATCTAGAGATCTGAAAATCATTCCTACTGCACAAGGAAGGCCTCTGCCTTACACAGAAGAACGAAGCCTAGCTACAAAACCTGGGGCAGAAAATTAACTCCGAGGCTAATTCAGGCTGAATCCTAAAATGTGCTGAATGTCCTTAAATTCTTCTTCTTAATGGCCAGGATTTTTATAAAAAATGTTGCAGAACATGGAGAGAGAAAATGTCCCCAACTGTGTGTAAAGAAAATAGAGACACAGAGATTAAAAGGTTGACAGAGAGTTACAATATTCACATGTTGCCATTCACTTCATCAAAGGTGAAGATATAAAATCTGAAAAACTTATTTTTAGCACATTTATCAATTCTTAGGTTGGAAAAAATAAGTTATAAAATTTTAATTTACCTATTGATGTCATAATATATAGTATTGAAATATTATAGAGGAAATAATTTTCAAAACAATGCACACTACTCTGATAGATAGTGGATTTCTTTTTTTTTTTTTCTTTTTTTGAGACAGGGTCTTGCTCAGTTGCCCGAGCTAGCATGCCATGTTGTCATCATAGCTCAATGAAACCTCAAGCTTCTGGGCCCAAGCGATCCTCCTGCCTCAGCCTCCCAAGTAGCTGGGACTACAGGCGCAGGCCACCATGCTTGGCTAATGTTTCTATTTTTTGTAGAGAGAGGGTCTCACTCTTGATCAGGATAGTATCAAACTCCTGGCCTCAAGTAATCCTCCCACCTCAGCCTCCCAAAGTTCTAGGATTATAGACATGAGCCTCTCCTCCCCACAGTGGTAGATTTCTTAAAGGGAGAGATTTGTTTGGAATTTTCTATATCCATTTTTTTTCATTTCCAATAGCAACTGGTAGTTCTTGGCTTATAGATTGATTAATACTTATTGAATAAAAGATAGAATGAATGACAGACATGGAGTAAGACAGATCAATAGACAGCCACAAATATTTTTTTATTTATTTGTTTGTTTTATATACCCTTTGCCACATACCTTTAGAAAGGCTGTATTTTTCAGCTTTGATGCAGCAAAAAATAATCCCCAAATTTCAATGTATTTCAACACCAAAAGATTATTTCTCACTCACAAGTCTGCAGGTCAACAGCTCCTCTCCTCTACTTCAGCTCAGCTGTATCTAGCTCTCCTCTTTTTCTCAAGGCAGCTGACTCCACGACCCAGGGATAGCTCTGAACGGGAGCCTGCTGTTTTCAAGGAAGAAGACAAGAGCAAGAAAACTGACTGAACCACACAAATGCATTTAAAATTTCTAGTCATACATGGCGTACATCATATAGGTTCACACCCCCTTGGTCAAAGCAAGTCTCAAGGCTAAGCCTGAAAATCGGGAGAGAAAATAACCTGCACCTACAGAGAGACCTGGCGAGAAAGAGTATGTGCAACGCTTACAGAGGGGAGAGAGTAGACCATGGAAGACGATAATACAAAGACCTTGATGCATTTCTATATTATCTATACTGAAAGATTCTCTAGGGTTCATTTATATGAATGTCACAATCTTCTTCCATGATGGACATAAACACCAGAGTATTATTTTCCGAAAATTTTTAGAACTATCTTAGTTTTGTGTGAACAAATATTTGCCAGATTTACATATTGTTTGAATTCTGAGGATGTATTTTAAAAACATATTTGTCTACTAAATAAGAATGCTCCTTTCAGGCAATTTCCAATCTTCTTGGGATATAAATATTTATCATTATTTATCCAGTTGACATATTCAATTGAAGCTCAAAAGCACAAAGTTTTAGGAATATAAATACAAACCTGTAAAAACTTTCTAAAAATGAAATAAAAAGAGACCATTTACCAAAATACACTAGAATGTTTTTAAAAACAACAAGTCTACTGTGAAAATAAATATGTATCTTAAGTGAAAAAAAAAATATTTCTGGAAAGTATACCTTAGAGGCAGAAGTCAGACTTTTTAAAATGTTCTATCTTTCTTCAACCGTCCCTTGGAAACCCAAGTTCATGAATTTCTTCTATTTAATTTACAAAATTTAAGGTATGAAAATACAACGAATAACTCACAGTCAGATTTGTTAAAAGAAAAATAATTTACGGACAACCTTGAAAGTTGAGAGAGACACAAGAACTTTATAGGAAATTACAAAATTAATTTTTAAATAAGTGTGACAGTTTACCTAAATTGATTAGAGACGGACACAATACTGTCACTGCACAGAGAGTCACAGAAAATTTTAAGAAGTAATTTTTCCAGTTATATCAGTGGAAATACCCAAACTTCTTTAACAGTTCAAACTCTACGTAATGGTGTTAGAACCACTTTTAAGATAAAGACATTTATTATTTAAGTAGTCCTAATATTTCTATTTAATCAAACATTATCCATGTCAAGTTGTATCCGTCTATGGAGTTCACTAGAACAGTTCGACAGAACAGGTTAAACACTGACAGCATTTTTCCCACGTGACAATGTCTATATATAGATACCCTATTTAACTGGGAACACAATTACTTAAAATCATCTGCTGCTTAGAAAAGTTGACCCTGGTAAATAAATACCAAAGAGCCATGCTTCACAAATTGTGGTAATACATATGATTTTGGCAGGAAGAACTAGAATAGAACTAATACGCTCTATGTGAGAAAGTGTAGAAAAGTTGACCAGAGAAGAAGGAGGGATCTAGCAAGGAAAACAAGAGATGGGAAAACAGAAGACTGACCAAAGGTCTGGCTGACATTTAATCTCAACCACCAACTCCAGTTAGCAGTTACATTCGGGAGTAGAAGCAAGTTAGATGGCATTTATAAAGTTGTCTGCTATGAGATACGTTATGTTAAACTGTCTCCTGACTCATCAAATACCAAAGGAGAAAGTATTTTGTACAATAGTGCTTAAGATATTATTAACAATAACGTTTCCATATAATCAAAGAGATGCTGTCTTGATTATTATATAATGGTCAGTTTTAGATGACAGTAGAGCCAATATGCGAGGTATCTGTTAGATGTGAATTCTAACATTCATTTTTATCTTTTAGTTTCCAGGGAATTGGTATGTGTATTCATTCATATAATATTATAAATAAGCCTACACAACATCTATAATTAAAATAACTAGTATTTATGTGGCATTTTGGAATTGCATAATATTTTTGTGTTTTTTTTTTAAAAAAACAACTTTATTAAAGTATAATTTACATACCATGCAATTAATCCATTTTAAGTGTACAATTAAATGCTTATTAGTAAATTTACCAAGTTGTACAACTATTCACACAAATCAGTTTAAGAACCTTTCCTTATCCCTGTTGAGACCTAATTCCCATCCCCAACTACAGGGACCCACTAATCTGCTCCCTGTTTCTATAGATTTACCTTTTCTAGACATTTCATATGAGTGGAATTATATAATATGGGAATTTTGTCTCTAATTTCTTTACTCAGCATGCTTTTTTTTCCAACAGGCTCAAACTCCTCTGAGTTAATTTTTATGAAAAGTTTAGCATCTGTGTGGAGATTTTTTTTTTTTTTTTGCATATGGACATTCGATTGTTCCGACGCCATTTGTCAAAAAAGACTATATTTGCTCTATTGAATTGCTCTTGCTCCATTGCCAAATATCAGTTGAGTATATTTGTGTGGGTCTATTTCCGGGTTTTCTATTCTATTCTGTTGATTTAGGTGTCTATTCTTTTACCAATACGTCATTGTCTTGGTTACTGTAGCTTTATAGTAAGATTTGAAGTTGGGTAGTGTCAGTTCTCCAACTTTGTTTTCCTTTATTATTGTGTTGGCTATTCTGGATTTTTTGCCCTTCCATGTAAACTTTAGAATCAATTTTTCAACATCCACAAAATAGCTTGCTGAGACTTTTGCTGTAATTGCATTGAATCTGTAGATCAAGTTGAGAAACATACATATCTTAACAATATTGAACCTTACAAAATATATCACCATTATCAATATTAGGTCTTCTCGGATTGCTTTCAAGAGAGTTTTTTAGTTTCTGCATGGATCACTATAGATCCTGTACATATTTTGTCAACATTATACCTTGCCTAAGAATTTTTTGTTGGTGCTAATATAAATGATGACACTTCTGTTTTCACAAAAAGATTAAACAAATAATTTCATAAAACAAACTGGCTAAAATAGCACTAACTTGTTTTGCTGTAAAATAAGGTCATTTGGTGTCTTGTCCTTCGTTAACCAAAAGAAGGAGGTTCAGGAAGGAAACAGTGATGCTAGGTGGGTAGCTTCCTAGCCTGGAGCTCTTAGAAGGGGGAGGAGGACCATTGGGTCAGGCAGGTAGTAAGGGGCAAGTCTGAAGAAGCCTTGGGAAGCTTTTAAGGAGCCTAAGTAAACCCAAGACACTGGAAAACTAGGCAAGAAAAGTAAAAACAAGTTTCTTACTACCAATAACCCAGCATTTCCCAAAGCCAACTAGAAAATCACTAGCCCAGCCAGCTAGTAAACCCCTTTTCTTGCTGTACCTGCTTCCTAACTCCAGAAACCACAGAAACACAACATAAACTGACACAAAAGTACTTTGTACAACTTCTTCCAGTAATTCAAAGCCAAGTAAGACCATTTTCCATAGGCAGCTTCACAAATGTGTCCACTATCTTAGAGATGGTTGGCTCACATGACACAGAGCCCAACTTGAGTTAACTTATGCAACAAGGAGAGCTAGCAGGTTCTGTCATAAGCCTGGGGACATCTGGTATGGATCCTGGCCAAGTTACTCTAGTCCCTACCTCAGGTTGGCTGTGGTATCAAAGGGTCATGTGTGTGCTTAGCACTATTCCTAGGCACTGTCCTTGTCATTTTGTACACACACACCCCATGACTTCCCACTGTAGACATACATCATTTGTATTATTATTCCCATTTTATGGATGAGAAAATGGAGACTAAGGCAAAGAGATTTGCTAAGGGTTTAGAATTCCAGGTCTGTCTGATTCCAAAGCTCATGCTGTTACCCTCTTTGTGAGACTGTCTCTCCAGATTTTATGTGCCAGATGCACCAGGCCTGGCACTTGCAAATACACTGCATCATTCGATAATTTGCCCACATTACACAAACACGAATATGAGTATGGATATAACACACGTGTGTGAGTGTGTCTGTGGTTACAAAGCAGTCATGCCAGCTCTCACCAAACAGCCAGCAAGCCATAGTGAATATAAATAATTTTCACAGAATATATTCAGGCATTTAGTGACTTGGGTGAAGCAAGACAGAAATAATACCTCTTACTAATTATGTCTAAATCTAATTAAAGAGAGCACTCTGCAACCACAAAATTAACTAATAACTATCTTCTGTTCATTTACCAGTGACAGCTTCAGCCCCATTTCAACCTCCTGCCTCCTAGATGACAATGACCAAGATACTCAACAACAGAATGGTTCCTACTTCCCAATAACACTCAACCTAGAACCAGCCTCCACTTCCCCAAACCCTCCCTAGAATCACTCAACAAGCATACCCCCTACCAGAAACTTTTTCCAATGTCCTGTTTCTGAGGCACCTGATTCCCCCGGCGTGTGCTCTCCTCTGCTGCAGAAGGTTAAATGAACCTAACCTTGTTTGACTCAAGGTGTGTTCCTGGATTCTTTGGCTGGCAGGGTTTTGACAACACATACACATACATATCATGTTAAAGGATTAAATAGTGTGTTCAATAAAACTAATTGTACCTACCAAATTTACCAACTTCACACAACTAATTCAGAAAATGATCAGCTGGATTACTCTTCCAGATTCCAAGTCCAGTTGGCCCTTCCTTCTTTTGTGCAGAACCCACTCCAGGCTCCCCCTAACCTTGAGGCCAAGACTCAGCTCCATCCAGGAAAGCCCCACACCCAGGCTAATTTTATAGTACCTTGCTCTAGCACAAACCTCCAGAACTAATTTAGGGACTGCAAATGTCTGGGGAGAAGTTAGACTTCAAGTCCTGAAAATACAAGTGCACCACCTAATCAAAATGTGCACGGTGTGTAGAGAAATCTCACAGGCAAGGAGAGGTGGAGGTGCCAATGGCAAATGTTGAGGTGAGACAGAAAACCAGAACTCCTCCTGGGACACGGAGGAAAGAGTCCTGGTTGGGGAGGGAGAGTCTTAGCGTGGCTCTGCCAGCATTGCCAGGGTGAACTTGAGCCAAGACTGTAAAATGAAGACATTGGACAAGATACCCAGCCTGAGGCCCTCAGAGCCCTCATACTCTGAGGGACACTGGGGAGGAGCTGAGAGGGCCCTGGAAGTCCCCTCCCCTGCTGCCCAACAACTGCTTTAATCTCTCACAAAAGCAAGCGTCAATTCTTATCATTCAGAGAGTGTTGGAGGAAGGACTTTGGCAGATTAAAAAAGAAAGCAGTATAAAAAAACAACTGGACTAAAAAAAAATTCTCTGATATTCACAATTTTATCTCCAGAAAGGACAAGGTACAATTATTAAACACAAAAAGAAAACAAAATGTTCAGCCCATTCTTCAAAACTTTAAGGTCAAAAGTCTGATGACCACTTTCAAGCGTGAAGGTTCTCTTGCTCACAGGAAACCTTAATGAAACTTTAATGAAAAGTCTCACTGACAGATGGATTTTCAAACAGTATTAGTATGCCACTTCAATTTTAACATTTAAATAGGAATGTTTAATACCATAATCTAAAAGAATTAAGCAATATGGAAGTTTCAGATACCATGGAGATATGGAGAGGAGGAGTTTTTGCTTCAAGGCCCTCACGTGCACCAAGTACTGCTGAGACATAAGGCAGCCCTGTTGAGGCCCCGAACTGTGGGCAGGAGTAGTTAGAGTCGTGGATGGAACCTTTGGGATGCTGGAAAGGAGGCAAGGCGGAGCAGGGCTGGCGTCCATCTGCGATGGTGGGAGTAGAGAGGAGGGAAGTGTGGGATTGGGGTTTGGGATGAGGACTGGGGAGTGGAGTGGGACTCACTAGCTAGAGGGTCCTGCCAAGTATAAGTGAACCAGTGGGGTACTTGTCAACAACTTCTCCCCCAGCCCACAGCCAATATGTGGAATAAAGCAGAGAAGGACATGCTGCTGTCGTGGGCTTTATATTTTTATTTTCCATATTTTCAATATTATTGAAGTATAACATACTAACAGGGAAGTGCACAGATGAATATGAACTTATATAAAATGAATACACAAGTGTAGTCAGCCCCCAGAACAAGAAGTAGAACTTTGTCAGCTCTCTCATCTGCCCTTAAACCCTCCTCATGCCCCAAACACCCTCCCATCCTGTCTTCTAACACCATAAAAAAATGTTTCTTGTTTTCAAACTTTATGTAATGGAATCAGGCACAAAAATATGCACTCTTCTGTATTTGACTTCTTATGCTCAGCATGTTTGTGAATTTCATTCATGTTGTTGCATGCAGTTGTATTTTGTCAGTTCTCATTGCTGTAGCATAGCCCTGGGTAAGGAGCGCACAAATTATTCATCATTTCTACTGTTGATGAACATTTGTATTATTTCCAGCTTGGGGTTACTATGAATAATGCTGCTAAGACCATTCTAGTACATGCTTCTTGATGCACAATTATGTGCATTTCTATTGGGTTTATTCCTAGGAGCGGAATTGCTGGGCCACACTGTATAATATGCTCTACTTTATTAGGTGTAACTAACAGTGTACCAAAGTGGTCCTACCAATCACACCTTCACCAGCTGTGCACAAAAATCCATGAGCTTGTTAGTTTTTAACCCATATATCATACATTTCATATATCATAGGGACAAAAAGGAAGAGATTGGAGAGGAGAAAAACAAGGAGAACTAGTATTATTGGCCCTATGAAAATGGTCTCTCTTCCTTCTTTAGGTCACAGGAGGATGTAAGTGAAGGTAACACATGCCTTGGACTCTCTTGAAGGCTATGAGAGAAAAGCACCTGCACAGGCTCTTGCTGGGTGGGGGGGGGGCTACATTCTAGGGCTTGGGGTGGTTATTGAATTGTCTGACTCTGTTGGGCACATCCCACCCCACAAGCCACACCACCCCTGGAGCCCAAGGCAGAATGCAGTCCTGCCCTCAAGGTTGCCAATTATTCCTTGTGACACATGCTTCAGGCAGAAGCCCCAAAGCACCAGCAATATGGTTTATAGGGATGACTGTGCCAATGACTGAGCCAATGTAATTACTGCCTAACCACCCCAGGGACCAATGGGAGCTGATGGTGACTGTATCATGTTTTAGAGGCCAAATAAGGCCAGCAGAGGATAGAAGAGACCAACAGAAAATAAGACTGTACTTTTGATTTCTTCCCCCAACCAACTTATCATGGAGTGGTTGCCCCTGGTCGAGTCAGCGCCCAGGGTTGAACCTGCAGCCCAGGCTATGGAAGACGTGGGGGGCTGGGCAGGGCCCAGTGTCTACAGGGTCAGGAAAACATTAGCAACTGTTCCGGTCAACGGGACTATCTAACCATGACGGGGTCTCATCGCTGAGTCTTGGTAGTGGCTGCCACATTTGAGGGCAGTCGGAGTGTGTATACATTCTATTTCCTTCTCAAGATTAAACACGCTCACACCCGAGCACCACTGCTGACAGCCTTCTGGGTGTAAATGGCATGAGATGTCTGCATTCTATGTCCATTTCAAGTTGAAAGGAGAGCAAAATAAGACTATATTTTTAGAAGCTGAGAGAGACAGACTGAATAAAGTTGAGAGGGAAAGCAAATTCCAGCCACCGAACTAACAGATGCTGTTCTTCAATGCAAATATTCCATCAAATCACAAGGAAGTCATGTGCTGTCTGAGCAGGGACTGCAGCAAGAATGTTTAGCCACCATCTCTTTTCTTCATATTCCCAAGAAAATTCAGGAGAAAGAGTAAAAAAAAAAATCCTTCAATTAATTGATTAATTAGAAGATTAATTAATTAAATAGAAGACTGACTTCTGCTGGGTGGGATTAGGTCTTGACTCTGCCTGGAGTTGAGGAGACAAACTGGATACATGCTTCTTAAGGAATCGCTTTGGTTAGGATGGCAAGATTTCCCATTTCAAAATACACATGCCGGGCGCGGTGGCTCACGCCTGTAATCCTAGCACTCTGGGAGGCCGAGGCGGGCGGATCGCTCGAGGTCAGGAGTTCGTAACTAGCCTGAGCAAGAGTGAGACCCCGTCTCTACTATAAATAGAAAGAAAGAAATTAATTGGCCAACTAAAAGATATATATAGAAAAAAAATGAGCCGGGCATGGTGGTGCATGCCTGTAGTCCCAGCTACTTGGGAGGCTGAGGCAGAAGGATTGCTTGAGCCCAGGAGTTTGAGGTTGCTGTGAGCTAAGCTGACGCCACAGCACTCACTCTAGCCTGGGCAACAGAGTGAGACTCTGTCTCAAAACAAAAAAAAAGAAAAAAAAAATACACATGACTGAAATGACAAGGAGAGAGAAAGGTGTTTATTGGTGAGTACAATTTGGTATTTTCTTGGCTTTCTGTTTCTAGATCTAAATAATTTAATTTTTTAAAAACTTACTTAATTCTTGTCATAGACAGATGGTATACCAAAGTATTCAAAAATTCTAGTTAATTGAAGAAACAAAGATGAATAAGAGCCCCTTCTCCAAGGAACCTGGAGTCCAGAGGAGGAGACAGACGGATGGCTGGTAGCAACACCACGTGGTAAGGTGGGAACTATGTGGGTGACTGTGAGATGTCATGCCAAGAGCGTGGGCTTTGGAGCTTCCATCCATCTTGGTCAGTTAGCATCTGTGTACCTGGAGGAAGTCTTGAATCAAATAGACTCAGGTGCATAAAGCCCTGGATTGGTAGCTGGCATAGAACAAACACACGCAAATGTCAGTCCTTCTGCTGAATCATCTGTTGTCAACCTGGCACCACCAGGAGTCCCAACCAAGACTTGGAGCCATACTTCCTACCACTTCCTTCCTTGAGAGGTTCCAGGTTTAAATGAGAAAATCTTGATACCAGTGAGAACATGGGTGGGAAGGTAGAAGGAAAGCAGAGGCCACAGTTGGCAAATGAAGCAATTTTGTCAAACATGGTGGTTTAGCAGAACTTACTGGGAGCTCACACTTCAGCAGCTCGGCACAGCGGCTTTCCAGACAGCCCCACAAGTTCCAGTCTTTCCAGCTCTGAGCTGTAAGTGACTGTATCTCCCAGCTTCAGGGGCAGCCTTCAGACCACCATTCACCCCTCCCACATTCATGGAAGCCCCTATCCTATATGGAACCCCTTTATTTCTACAACATTTTTAGTGACTCTGTTCTCCTGAACAACCCCAGACAGATAACACTTTTCATCCCAAAGACATGAATGATAAGGAATAATAAGGTGTATTTGGGGGCTGCCTTATGGTCTGACATGGTTGCCAATCACCAACATATTTGGGGAAAAAAGTCATAGCCAGGTAATTCTGAGCAGAGCTGCTCAGAGAATTCATGTGCATCAGAATATCTCTCTGTTAATGACTCTTCATAGAACTTAGGATAAGACAGCGCAGGAGTCCTCAGTGCTGGACTCGATGCTGAGCACACTCGTGGTCACATGCAAAAGTTTGTCATTTGCCAGTATTTAGCTATGACACTATAGATGGAACTATAGATCAGTGTGGCTCTCTGGATGCAACAGGGCTGGGCTCAGGTTCCAGGCTGAGTCTGGCTGTGCTCTGTGTGACTTTTCTCCTGTAACCTGGAATAAAGGAGCTGCAGCTACCTGGGGGCTTTCTCTTCTGAGTAAGTGAGGTTCCGATGCAATATTGCTGCATAAAAAAGAGAACAATCTACCACCAACTCCTGGGATTCCATGTGCATCCAGCCTTTGGGTATTATGTAAATTGGAATTCATAATCATTCCCCCTCCAGAATTTCGCAGTTCTCAATGCAAAAGTTTTATTAGCATGATGACTCAAAAAAGATAAACAGTGATATTTTGCACCCCTAAACCAATGATCTCCAAAGTGAAGTGTCCATACACCCAGGGGATAGGGTAGGTACTTCTTTGGAGAATGGGAAAAAAATTTTAACTAATTAAATATTTAAACCCCTATTTATATTTATTTTTATCAAAAACACAGAAAAGAATCTCAGCCTTCTGATAGTTAATATATGAAATGACATGAGGTCTCCAGTGGATCCATATGCTAGTTATACCCCCTGGGTTTCTGAAGGAAGGAAGGGAATTCTATTAATGCAAAGGGGTTGGCAGTGATTTTTTAAATCTTAAACCCTTCTCAACGGGAATTCCATGAAATTAAGTCCTAATCTAAAACATCCACTGAATGTAATGGATTAACTTCTCCCTATGCAGTTAGAATGGTACTAGTTAGCTATACAGCTCCCCGGGAGGAATCTAGACAATTTATTCCAATCACTTTCTGTAGGGCTTAATTCAGTTGAGAATGGTTGGATAAAACCACCATGTTTAGCAAGACATTTTTTGAAAAGCATCAAAACCAAGAAGGCAAACATTGACTTTTTTTCAGTGATATTTAAAGTCTCTATCCAGTACTTTACAAAATTTCAAAAAAAAAAAAAATTATGTGTTAGTGGACACAAAGCCACTTAGCTTTGGAAGAACACTTGTCTTCCTTCAACAATAAAATATGACTCAAAGAATACACAGAAAACAGTATGTGAACAAACTGAAATGCGTCCCTTGGTCAGCATACACCATTGGAATACTCACAGAAAACGTCGCCAAAGAAACAAGCATTTGAACAAGCATTCAGTGTGAGGAAGATTGTAAACAGATCAAGTACAGATGTTTCTCACAAGTTTTAGCTTATGGGATTTGCCAGATTGGGAGCTCTGAGAAATGAAATGCACAAAGAAGTACTTTTGGTGACTCGCTATAGTAAAGATGTGCAAAGAAATATATAATCTTAACGACTGATTTATTTATTAAATACAAGGTCTTATAAGATTAAAAGGAATTCTGGGATAAAGCTGCCAGGATAGCATTACATGTGCAACACGCTGCTGACACACTGCCTCTTGCATAGGCAACCTCTTGCCGCAAATGTGCTGCAGCCAGAAGTGCACCAAGGACTACAGGAAGTCAATGAAATTGAAAAATTTATAAAATTAAGACCTTTAAGATGGAGTAGAATTTTTATAACACTTCATAACAGAAGGGGACTGACCTTGAAACTTTATGTGACATATAAAGATTTGTCTGTTACCCCACAGGAAAGTACTTACAAGAACTGTCAGGCTTATAGCTGAGTTACGCACTTTCCTTTTGCAAAAAGACAAGTGTTTCAAAATTGCTGACCTCTAATGTGATGACAAGTGGCTGTCACTGCTTTGCTATCTAACAAATATTTTTCTCTCTAAAAGAAATGCCTCACTGTCCATTCAAAGTAAAGATGACATTTAAACAAAGAGGAAAAAGAAGCTGTTTTTCAAAGAATTATGTGTTATGAAGAGAGCGTTTTTAAAAGAGATGTTTGGATACGTTTCCAACTTGGTATGGATTTTTTTTCTAAATTATGTGTGTTACCTATAAAAACTCTGCTATGTGTATACTTCAAATATTTGGAAGAAATTGCTAAATTGTTAAATTTATTAAACAATCTTCCAAACGAACAGTGTCAGAGGTTTTGAAAGACTTTGTTCAAAATATGCAAGCACAAAACCTTCTGATTAGTTTGCAAATAACTAAAGATCACTAAGGAAGAATAAATTTTTTTAGAAAAAAATCTCACAAAATCCTTTGGAAAATTGGTGGACAGACTGAGAAATATGTATCATGATTTGGTAGGTATAGCCCACACTGTATAAAATTGCTGCTATTGAACCAGTTTTAACCAACAAAACTGGCAATTTCATATGGTTCAACCCAATAGATACATGTTTGTGTGGCATCTAGTGACCTGGACTGTCGTGGCTTTTCCCTGAGAAAGGGACTTAGACCCCACATGCCACCCATCTCCACTCAGGTAAATTAGGAGTTTGGGGTAGGAACTGGACTCCAGACAGCCAGAACCTCATACCTCACTTCCTGATGGCCCCAGGAATGGCCCAGACTTGCTCTTTGTCTCTGGGGCCTAAGGAAGGAGAGGTGCTGTAAGAGTTACCAAAGCTCGGCCACTTGTCCACAAGGCCGAATAATGAAGACAAGCGGTTTGAGGAGGAAGGAAAGACAGAGTTTATTTGTCCACTAAGGAGGAAATATGGTAGACCTTCTCTCTCAAAATCGCAAATTTCCCCCAACATAGGCAGAAATACAGAGCTTTTAAAGGGAGGGTTCTCAGCTTCAGGCAGTTACTGTGGCTAACTTTCTAATCGTTCCACCTCAGCCAAAGACAAAGCCTGTGAACTCTACCAGACGCCCGCCCAAAAGACTTAACCTGCCTGAGGGATGCAGGCCAGGAGGCAGTTCCCACAAAAGTGGGGGAAGTTTTCCAGGCCATTCCCTCTGTTATGTAAGGAGTGTCTAAGTGGATGGGTGTGCACAATGACAGAAAGAATAAAAATGCTTCTGTGTGACAGAAAGACAGAAAGGCCCAGCAGTTGGTTGAAGAAGGATGTAAAGACGGAATTGGAGGTCGGGGAGGCGAAGAACTGCATGAATCAATGACTAAGGGCCGGGTGGGATGAGGTCCATGGTAAAGAAATGAGAACTAAAAATGAGAATGAGATATTCCCCCCTCACCCCTCACCGTGGACACTTTGGCCCTCTGCAGCTTCCCAGAACTTAGATGCAACTCTAAATTAAAAGGAGGAGAAACTCTGAAATGACAGAGAGCAAGTTTCCACTGCTCAGACAAATGCAAAGAGAAATTAAGTCAGTGACAAGTAGAGAAAGCTGCTTTTCTTGCTCATCTGAGGGTGTGGCCTGGGACAGAAACATTTCAATGGACTTCGGCAGTCAGGGGAGGTGGAGGCCCCTTCTGATGGTGATGGACTACCTGCATCTTGAACAAGAATTCCTTGAGAGTACAGATTAAGAGAAAAATGGGGCATTTCCCAACTACACTACACATCTTTACAAGGTACCTGTGGCTTAGAATTTGAAGGAAAAGAAATGCAGTTCTGAACCAGTGGTGGCTCCTTATTTGTTCAGGTACAACAGCTTTAGAACAAGTGCCTCAAAGTTATCATTTCTCTTCTCTTACCCCATGTGTCTGCCTTCAAATTCTTCAAAATAAATGCAGCATTTGATTAGAACAGACAGATTTTTGAGAGCTAAAATGTCAGGAGACACGGAGCTTCCATATATCTTCCCATCTTCCCTGGCAACGTTTCCATTGGAGAGAGATATGCACAAAAGCAGCTGTAATCAGACGTATTGATTCTAGTGCTGAAAACATTTTTCATCAGTCTCTGAAATTATATTGTCAGGCAAGGAAAGCAAATAGAACAAGTGTTCTTGTTGATTGCAGCTATAAAAATGGATGAGGTGTTATGGACCATGGATTTTCAGGGAACTCACTTCCATCTTCTCCAAATACCTTCCTCTAGGTACCTACTTTTCAGCCTTGTAAATTCAGTGGCGTGTCCATCTGTTCTGTGAGCATGGCGGCCAAGAATAATTGCTCTAGTGCAAAGATGTTGCAAGTAATTCCCAGGATATTACCTGAATTTTTTGTTGGGGGGACATTCTGGGAAGTTTTCTGAAAACACACATTCCTGGTGAGAGAGTGAATGTGCTGGATGGTAGACACCTTATCTTTGCAAGTTACAAATTACTAGATACTTAGGGAGAACTAAGTTAGGTGATGGGGACAAGAGAAAATCCTTGCTTTCATTGATCTTAGAGTCTAGCAGGAAATACAAACACATGGACAATCACCTTAAGACCACATAAGGAAGGCTGGGACAGCAGGAGTCATTGTGTGTGAGAAAAGCACCAAGGGACTCTGGCACCTTCCCAGAGGATGTGACATCTAATTCAAGTTATAGAGGCTAAATGGAAATTTCTTGGCAGAGCAAATAGACGGTACAAAGGCTGAAAGGCTTAAGAGGCTTTGGGGGATCTGTGGAGAATTCATACAGTGGAGGAGGTATGTGTGATATTTTTTTCCAGGAAGGTTTATTGAGGTACAATTTACATGTCACAAAATATCCCATTTTAATGCTCAGTTCTGTGAGTTTTGATGTAACCACCACCACAATCAACATACAGAAGAATTCCATCACGCCCAGCTTCCTCCAGTACTCCTCCAGTACTCCAGCCCATCCCCTCCCCTGACTCTTGGCCCCTGGCAACCACTGATCTATCTTCTGTCCCTGTGGTTTGTCTTTTCCAGAACGGCATAAAAATGGAATCACATAGCATGTCGCCTTGCGAATCTGGCTCATTTCACTCAGCATGATGCATTTGAGATTCGTTCATGTTGTTGTTTGGATATACATGAGATTTTTGATGCACCTAATTTGAGATGGTTTACATTCACACCGATCATCTGATCTTAAAAATCCAAATCGTGGCAAAGTTTTAATTACCAAGAGGAATCTCAGAGTGGATTTTGGAAATACGGTTGCTTGCAAGCATGGCTGTTTACCTCCCCTTCCCAGTTCTCCATCTGGAATAGCACAACTAGCCAAGCACAACTAATGATCACTTTCAAAGAGAAAGCTCTGCCCACCTCTGTTCACTTTTCTACATGTGTGCTCAGGAGGCCTGCCTAGCCCACAGACTTCTGTGAGCCTGGAGAGCTGCTGCACACCGAAAGTCATTGACACCAGTATCTGTGGATGCGGGAGTGCTGTCCCTATCCCAAGAGAGATCTAGAGGCATAGTTTCCTCCCATACTCCAGCAGACTGAACACAGTTCTCCAGGTTTTCCACCATCCCCTCGTAAGAGCAAAAACCTCTGTCCCTTCCACCATCTGCCAGTTGAGATACCAAAGCAATAACCTTTACAAAGAAGATACATAAAATGAGACCCATTTAAGAAAGTAGCGCTAAGTCCTGGCTGAGTCATTGGAATCACCTGGGGAGTTTTAAAAGCTACTCATGCCTGAGTTCCACCATCAGAAATTCCTTATTAATTGATTTCACTGTGTCCTGAGCAATAGGACTTTTAAAACCTCTCTAGAGTGATTCTCATGTGTGGCCAGGGTTGAGAGCCACCAAATTAAGGAAATTCAGCAACCCGAGGGAGAAAACTAAGTTTAAAAGAACAGATGACTGTTATTAAAATAGAGCTAATGGAGGAGACAGATGCACTTAAACAAAAAAACCAGATGAGAACTCCCAAAGGGCATTCAATTTAGCACAGAACAAAAGATTTTCTAGAATTAGAATACTTATTTCTGAAATTACAAGTTCAATAGACTAACTGGGAAGAGAATATTCTTTGCTGAGAACCAAATTACTGTTTTGGAAGGTCAAGAAAAGCAGCATTTTATAAATGATGTAGAATTCATGAGGAATTAAGAAAAGAGATTTGGAGGTCAGATCCAGGAAACTGAATGTGAATAATAAAAGTTTACTAGAAGGCAAAAAGAGAACAGATGGAGAAGTAATAAATAAGGAAATCAATCATAAAAGAAATTTTGTCTAGATGGAAAAAAGTTTTGAGTCTCCAGGTTAAAAAGAGCAACACAGCCCCAAGTAAAATTAATCATCCTTATTTAAAAAACTAGACCCTCAAAACATTTCCTGATAAAAATTTTTGAATTCCAGTTATGGAAAAGAAAACACTGCATGCTTATAGAAAGAAATGATAGATTACTTACAATGGAAAAAGAATGGGCTAGCATCAGACACCTTGTCTGCAATATCGGAGGTAAGGCTGGAAAAATGTTTAAAGATGATTGAATAAGGACAGTATTTCAAGAATCCTATACCCAACCACAATATCAATCACCTGTCAAGGCAAAAGATATTTTTAGACATACAGAGACTCAGAAAGTCTATGGAAAAACAGATAATTCCTGTATTAAACTACTCCAGACCATAGAAAAAAGTGAAAAACTTTTCTTATCTGTTCAATGAGGCTAATGTAACCATATTGGAAAAACCTAATATAGGATGTACCAAAAAAAAAAAAAAAAAAGAAAAAAAGCACAAGGAAAACAAATGAAAAAACCTCCAGAACTCCAGATCAACTTTATTTGTGACTATAGATGCAAAATATTTATAAATGAAACATTGGCAAATTGAATCCATCACTATATTAAAAGGATAATATACTTTGATCAGGGAGAATTTATTCTAGAAGTATAGATGGTTCAATTCCTAAATTAATATATTTTTTGCTAAGTTGATGTGTTATAGAATTTAGACAATAGAAATCATGATTCTGGATGGAATTTTTTGTAGATATAATCAAGCTAATTTCAAAATATATGGAGAAAAAGGCAAAGGAATTAGGATAGCCAAAATGGTTTTTTAAAAGAAGTATAAAGCTAGAGAAATCACACTATTTGATCTACAGTAATTAAGACAGTAGAACAAAATGAGAGTCCCAAAATAGACCCACACAAATGTGGCCAACTAATTTTTAAGAAAGATGCAAATGGATTCAATGAAGGAAGAATAGTCTCAACCTAAACCATGCACCTTATAAAAACTTAACTGAAAATAGATTGGAATTCTCAATGTAAAATGTAAAATTATAAAACTTTTATAAGAAACTATAGAAGAAAATTTTCATGACCTAGGGTTAAGCAAAGACTTCATGGACATGGCACCAAAAAATGAGCTTACAAAAAAATAAAAAAGCAATGAGAGTTCACAAGGATATTCAGTTTGACAATATAATTCATGAACTAAATTTACTAAATTATAGTACCTAGACATTATGATACCATATGCAGTCATTTTTAAATGGCTATTTTGAATTTATTTTGCCATAACATACAAAATAGAAAGCTGTTAGTAGTTTGGGGAAAATACTTTTTCTTACATTTTTTATACCCTCCTATTCCAGTTATGCTTAGAACTTTTATAAAGATTGAATAAGGAATTTTATAAAATGCCTCTTTAGCATTTGCTAAATGTGATTTGCTATAATCATATTTTTGTTCTCTTTTACATTATTCACATAATATGTTAAAGATTCTGGAATAACAAAGGGTTGTATTATATCACTATTGTTATTCAACATCATTTTAGAGACTTTTTCTTAATACTGTAAAATAAACAGTCAAGACCAATATTAAAGATGAAGAGGCAAAATTAATTTTACTCAGAGATTAAATGCTTGCATACTTACAAAACCCAAAAATCTCTGCTAAAAAATGACTAAAATTAATAAGAGGATTCAATGATGTGGTAATATAAAAGATAAATATATGTTACTGGTGAGTTTTGTTTTTAACATGCTAAGTGGAGTACAAACATAAAGTGTAATGATGGGCTTCAATAATATTCTGTTAAAATTTGCTTTCCTGTCCCTTTCATCTGGGTAGCATCCTTAGCTTTGTTCCCTGAAAGGGAACAAAAAGCATTCTGGTCTAGTTGGGTTAAAACTGAACAGCAATAGATAATTGATCTGTTATTATACTGTAAACATTTTTGTTTGCTTCCTTCATAGATTCAAAATATTCCTTTTAAATCATGATATTTCACAGCATAATATATATGTCCCATATTTTATGGAATATTCTGTAGTTTGGTAACATTGGGTTTATGTCCAACGCCTATTAGAGATAATCTTTTAATAAGCACCTTTGAGTACATTATTTCATTTTCAGTGTTATTTCCTTAGCATAAATTTCCAAGTATACATGAATGTTTTAATATTTCGTGGGTTTTTTTTTCAAATCCGTTTCCAAGAAGGCTGTACCAATTTGTGCTGCTATTAATTTAGCAAATATTGGCTGAATATTTCTTTCCTATCATTGTGATTGAGCAGAATATTACAACTGTATTTTATCATCATTTTTATCCTATTCCTATTATCTATTAAAAAAGATGAAAATTCCCAGTGGTCAGCAAGGGCTCTAACTTTAGTATCATACATAGTATATAATTCTTGCTTAACAAATGTTTGCCTGACATACAGTCACGGGGGAAAGGGTCTGGAGCTTTCATTTCATCTTGGGCATAGGGGCTTCTGTGGCTGACCACACTTTCATTTGAGTTGAACCACAGATTTTGTACTGGAATTTAATAGTTGTTGAAGGATGCTTTCGGAGTAGATAAAAGAACACTCCAAGGGAAAGAGGTCAAGTATACTTTTCAGTGATGAGGAAGGTATGAGAGTGACACCCAAAAGGTATGAAAAGGACCCAGGACAGGTTTCAGTTTGGGGTAAGAGGGAGTAAGTACACTCTAACCCGTTGCTTCTAAATGCAGCTATACCCTGTAAAGAATGCACAGAGCAGCTATTTGAGGACTCTGAAAAGTAAATAGTAGCAGGCAGATTGAGGGAGAAGACTAGAACCAGCAGTGCCATTTTGTTTTCTTTCAGTACAACAGGTCCTTGAATAATGTTGTTTCATTCAATGTCATTTCATATAATGTTGAAGAGGGAAAAAATCAGTTCCTGGGACCCCTGTCATTCGAATTCAGTCTAGATTTTGCCCTCTCCTTCCTTCTCCCTGGGGAGCTTATGAAAATGGTAGCTGAGGGGGCAGGGAAGTGGGCACACATAGGGCCCAGATATTAGCAGGAGCCCTCTGCTCAGCACCATCTGCCTGCCGAGTCTGGTGTCCGCTGAGCTGCCTGTCCCCTGCCTGGCTCTCGGCACAGCCACATTCCCATCAGGTTTAGGGTGATGTCTCACAGGTCCTTGTCCTTCCCACTGAGGACACTGTCAAATCTGCATGCATCTCAGGGACTAGGAAAGTTCCAAGAGACTGGGAAGGAGGCCGCAGAGTTTTCCCTAAGCCAACTCAACAGCTTCAGAGTCTTGCAGGTACATAGTGGGGCTCCCCATCCTTGGATTCCTGAATTCTTAATGGGCTTTCAATGTTTAAAAACTCACAACCTGAGCATTAACTGTATTTTTCCTCTATATTTCTGGGTTAGTTTGCACCAGGAAGGGGCACACCCTATTGATCTCAATATAAGTAGCCCACCCCAAAGTCCAATACTCCAGACCTAGTATTCTCTATATTCAAGAAAGCTCCCTAGTACACCAAGCCTATTTCCAGGAACAAAATGCTGTTTATCCTGCCTGACCATTCTAGCTTCAGACCACAGCCACTGTGGGAGCCCCACCCCCAGTGGTGTGAGCTGCTGCAGGGCCAGGGAAGGAGCTGGGAATCTGGGCACTTTTGTGCCTCCAAGAGAGATTGCTGCCACTGTTGAGGGAGGTGAAAGCAGCCTGCACACTCCATAGCTGCCTGCCTCTGCTAATCCCACTGAGAAGGACCCGCCTTGCCCAGCAACTGGCTCACAGTGTATCCACCCTTGCCCTGCTTGAGCATCTGCCAGACCAAGAGACCAGTCCACCCCTCCCTATCATAGTCAACACCCGAATCCAGGGAGGCCTGAGGACAAGTTCACTAACTTAGTCAGTCTTGCCCTCCCAGGACTTAAGCACACCATCCAGGGGCCTGGGAACAGGGGATTACCTAACTAGTCCACCACCACTGGCACCTGCACACTCCCTCAGGGGTCTTAGCTCCAGCTGACTCAAATTGCCAGCAACACCACAGCAGGTACTTATCTGCATATGTCAAAAGTCAGTGCACCCCTCCCTCTCTACATGGAGCAGTGGTGTTCCCTGCAGAGGAGAATATGTAAGCCACAAAGCTATCTGTTTGGGGTTGAGGGAAGAGGTTCTTCTCTGAAGCCATTTAGGCAGAGAGCTGTGGGGGAGACATTTTCTGCAGCTCTAAGTGACATTTTAGTCTGGAGATAGGTGACAGGGTTTGACTAAACTGACAGTCACAAACCTCACGAAGGGGTGTGATAGGGGAACAGATTGCTTTCCTACCACAGACTGGACCATCACCTGAAACAACAGAAAACCCCTCATAGTAAACGAAGTTCAAACACCTACCCACCAGCTCCTGCTACAATGGCTCTTACCCATAATTGCCACCTACTGGCCCTGGAGGTTGAAAAGTACAACCCAATTTAATACCTGCTGTCAGAAGGGCATAGTGCTAGAGAATGAGATACACTTCCTGAGACCTCTGCAGTTTTAGTACTGTAGAAGGTGGTGAGCCTATTCACATACCCAGTACATCCCTGCTACAATCAGCATCTAAGGAAGACACCACACAAAGGCTATCTATAACCAGAGAACTCATACAGAGCCTTGGCCCCCAGAAAGCACCCAAAATCAAAGCCAAACAATCAAACATAATATAAGGTATACTCACACCCTCAAAGGGAAAAAATAAAATAAAATAACAAAAAAATTAAAAGTTGCATCCAAATAAAAGTAAATTCAGAAATAAGAAGTGACAGCTTCTCCAGATGAACAGAAACCAGTGTAACAACTCTGGTAGTATGAAAAAACAGGCACCCCCAAAGGACCACGGTAGCTCTCTAGCAATTAGTCCTAACCAAAAGGAAAATTTTTAAATGACAGGATGAAGAATTCAAAATATGGATTGTAAGTAAGCTCAATAAGATCCAAGACAAAATTGAAAATCAAGACAGAAACAACAACAAAAAAAAATTCAGGAAATTAATAAAAATTCACTAAAGAGATAAATATTTTCAAAAAATAGCATAACATAACTTCTGTAAATTAAAGACTCATTTAGGGAATTATAAAATATAGTGGAAAGTTTTAACAGTACACACACCAAGCAGAAGGAAGAATTTCAGAGCTTGAAGGCAAGGTTTTCACATTAACCCAGTCAAAAATAAAGAAAAAAGAATTAAAAGTCTTGAACAAAATCTCCAGGAAATATAGAATTCTGTAAAACATATAAACTTAAGAATCATAGTGTTCCTGAGGAAGAAGAAGAAAAAGCAAAAAGTTTGGAAAACCTACTCCTAATTAGGGAAAACTTCCGCGGTCTTACTATAGATGTAGTAAGACATGCAGATACAAGAAGTTCAACAAATTCCTGGGAGGTTCATTGCAAAAAGGACTTTACCAAGGCACATAGTCATCAGATTATCTAAAGTCAATGTGAAGGAAAAAAGTCTAAGAGCAGTGAGACAAAATTGTCAAATAATTTATAAAGTTAATTCCATCAGACTAACAGCAGACATCTCAGCAGAAGCCTCACACGCCATGAGGGATTGGGCTCCTATTTTTAGCCTTCTTAAACAGAATAACTGTCAGCCAAGAATTTTGTATCTTGCAAAACTGAGTTTCATAAATGGAGATATAAATGTTTTCCCAGACAAGCAAACACTAAATTTTTCACCACTAGACCAGCCCTACAAGAAATGCTCAAAGGAGTTATAAACATTGAAATGAAAGATCAGTACATGCCAGTATAAAAACACTTAAAAGCATAAAACTCACAGGGTTTATAAAACAGTATAACATAGTTGAGAATACAAAGCAACTAGGTAATAATCAACATGACGACTTGAGCAGTATCTCATATATCAATATTAATTTTGATTGTAAATGGTCTAAATGCCCCCACTTAAAAGATATAGATTAGCAGAATTGATAAAGCTCACAATCCAAATATCTTCTGCCTTCAAGAGGACTGTTTAACTTGTAAAGATTTTTATAGACTCAAAATAAAGGGATGGAAAAAGATAATGCACAGTAATGGAAACCAAAAGTGAGCAGTAGTAGCTATTCTTATATCAGACAAAATAGATTTTGAATCAACAACAGTAAAAAAAAGACAAAGAAGGTCACTATAGGCCAGGCATGGTGTCTCATGCCTATAATCCTAGCACTCTGGGAGGTCAAGGCAGGCAGATCGCTCAAGGTCAGGAGTTCAAAACCAGCCTGAGCAAGAGCAAGACCCCATCTCCACTATAAATAGAAAGAAATTAATTGGCCAGCTAAAAATATATATATATAAAAATTACCCAGGCATGGTAGCACATGCCTGTAGTCCCAGCTACTTGGGAGGCTGAGGCAGAAGGACTGATTGAGCCCAGGAGTGTGTGGTTGCTTTGAGCTAGGATGATGCCATGGAACTCTAGCCTGGGCAACATAGTGAGACTCTGTCTAAAAAAAAAAAGAAGGTCACTATATAACCATAAAGGGATCAACTCAACAAGAAGATATAACAATCCTAAATATATATGTGCCTAACAATGGAGCTCACAGATTCATAAAACAAAGACTGCTAGACATATGAAAAGAGATGACAATAATACAATAATAGTGGGGAACTTCAACACTCCATTGACAGCAATAGACGGATCATCAAGGCAGAAAATCAATGAAGAAACACTGAACTTGAACCAGACACAAGAACAAATGGACCTAACAAGCATTTATAGAACATTCTACACCAAAAATGCAGAATATACATTCTTTACATCAGCACATGAACCATTTTCCAAAATAGACCATATGTTAGGCCACAAAACAAGTCTCAATAAATTAAAAAAAATAGAAATCATACCAAGTACCTTTTCAGTTCACAGTGGAATAAAACTAGAAATCAACTCCAAGAACTCACAAAACTAAATAAATACATGGAAATTAAACAACCTGTTCTTCAGTGATCTTTGGATCAATGAAGAAATCAAGATGGAAATT
This sequence comes from Lepilemur ruficaudatus, assembly GCA_963574885.1. Classification (NCBI taxonomy): domain Eukaryota; kingdom Metazoa; phylum Chordata; class Mammalia; order Primates; family Lepilemuridae; genus Lepilemur; species Lepilemur ruficaudatus. Next base: position 35,676 of record CAUYRT010027101.1, on the reverse strand, counting down.
TAAAAATTTTTGAAATGAATGATAATATTAACACAATTTGCCAAAATTGCTGGGATATAGCAGGATTGATTCTGAGAGGGAAATTTATATCAATAAATGCCTACATCAAAAAGACAGAAAGATCAAAAATTAACAACCTAATGTCACTCTTCCAGGAGCTAGAAAACCAGAGCAAACCAAACCCAAAGCTAGCAGAAAAAAAGAAATAACAAATATCAGAGCAGAATTAAATGAAATTGAAACAAACAAAAAAATACAAAGAATCAAAATAAAAAGTTTGTTCTTTGACAGGATAAACAAAATTGCCTATTTTTAGATAGCCTATTAGCTAGATTAATCATGAAAAGGTGAGAATTCAAATATGCTTAATCAGAAATGAAAAAGATATTACCACTGACAGCACAGAAATACAAAAGATCATCCATGAATACTATGAACATTTCTACACCAATGGACCAGAAAACCCATAGGAAATGCAAAAATTCATGCAAACAGATAACCTCCCAAGTCTCAAGAAATAGAAATAGAAAAACTGAACATACCAATAATGAGTAGTGAGATTGAATCAGCAACAAAACAGCAACAGCAAAAACACTCCCGCCCCCCCAAAAAAAGCCCAGGACCCAGTGGAGTCACAGCCAGACACATAAAGAACTGGTGCCAAAGGAGGATTGCTTGAGCCCAGGAGTTTGAGGTTGCTGTGAGCTGGGTGAACGCCACAGCACGGCACTCTAGCCAGGCAACAGAGCAAGACGCTGTCTCAAAAAAATAAATAGAAAAAGAACTGGTGCCAATCCTACTGAAACTGTTCCAAAAGATCAAGAAGAGAATCCTTCCTAATTCATTCTACAAAGTCAGTATCATCCTGATACCAAAGCCAGGAAAGGATGCAACAAAAAAAGAAAACTTCAGACCAATATCCCTGATGAACATAGATGCACAAATCTTCATCAAAATACCAGCAAACTGAATCCAACAGGACATCAAAAGGATAATTCACCATGATAAAGTGGGTTTCATCCCAGGGATGCAAGGATGGTTCAACATATGCAAGTCAATAAATGTTATTCACCACACAAACAGAATTGAAAAGAAAAGCCACATGATCATCTCAATTGGTATGAAAAAGCATTCAATAAAATCCAGCATCCCTTCATGATAAAAAAAAAAAAAAAACGCTGAAAAAACTCACCATAGAAGGAACATGTCTCAAAATAATAAAAGCCTTATACAAAAAAACCCACAGCCAATATCATACTGAACAGGGAAAACCTGAAAGCATTCCCCTAAGAACTGGAAAAAGACAAGGATTCCCACTTTCACAACTCCTATTCAATATAGTACTGGGAGTCCTGGGCAGAGCAATCAGGCAAGAGAAAGAAATAAAGCACATCCAAATTGGAAAAGAAGTCAAATTGTCTTTGTTTATTGATGGTATGATCTCATACCTAGAAAACCCTGAGGATTCCCCCAAAAGACTCCTAGATTTGACAAGTGATTCTGCAAAGTCTCAGGTTACAAAATCAATGTATAAAAAATCAATAGAATTGCTATAGTCCAATAATGACCACGCTAACAACCAAATCAAGATTTCAATCCCATTTATAATACCTGCAAAAAAATAAAATGTCTAGAAATATATTTAATCAAGGAGGTGAAAAATCTCTATAAGAAGAATGATAGGCGAGGTGTGGTGGCTCACACCTGTAATCCTAGCACTCTGGGATGCTGAGGTGGGAGAATCGCTTGAGCTCAGGAGTTCAAGACCAGCCTGAGTAACAGTGAGGCTCCGTCTCTTTTAAAAAATGTTTAAAAAGAGAAAGAAATAACTATAAATCACTGATGACAGAAATTGTAGATGACACAAACAAATGCAAAACATCCCAGGGTCATGACTAGAAGAATCAATATTGTTAAAATGACCATACTGCCCAAAGCAATCTTCAGATTCAATGCAATTCCTATCAAAATACCAAAATCACTTTTTCATAGAATTAGAAAAAAAAATCCTAAAATGCCCATGAAACCAAAAAAGAGCAGAAATAGCCAAAGAAATCCCAAGCATCATATTACCTGACTTCAAATTATACAACAAGACATGGTACTGGCAAAAAACACACACATAAATCAATGGAACAGAATAAAGATTCCAGAAACAAATACATATACCTACAACAAACTGATCTTCAACAAAGCAGACAAAAACATACACTGGGAAAAGGACACACTATTCAATAAATGGTGCTGGGAGAATTGGATAGTCATATGCAGAAGATGAAACTAGACCCCTATCTCTCACCATATATAAAAAATGACTCAAGATGGATTACAGATTTAAATTTAAGACCTGAAACCATGAAGATCTAGAAGAAAACCTAGGGAAAAAATTTTCTGGGCAAAAATTCTTTGTCCTATGCAAAGAATTTATGATTAAGACCCCAAAAGCAAATGCAACAAAAACAAAAATAGACAATGGGACTTAATTAAACTAAAGAGCTCTCAACTGTAAAAGAAATAATCAAGAGAGTAAACAGACAATCTACAAGAATGGGAGAGAATACTTGCAAACTATGTATCTGACAAAGAGGTAATATCCAGAATCCACCAGGAACTCATACAATTCAGCAAGAAAAAACCAAACAACTCTATTAAAAAGTGGGCAAACAACATGAATAGGCATTTTTCCAAAGAAGATATACAAATGGCCAACAAACGTATAAAGAGATGCTCAATATCACTGACCATTGGAGAAATGCAAATAAAAGTCACAAAATATCATCTTACTCCAATCAGAATGGCCATTATAAAAAACTCAAAAAACAATAGATATTGATGTGGATTCAGCTTATACACTGTTGGTGGGAATGTAAATTAATACAGCCTCTATGGAAATAAGTATGGAGATACTTCAAAGAACTAAAAGTAGACCTACCATTCAATCCAGCAATCTTACTACTACAAAGAAGTCATTATATTAATATCAAAAAGATACCTGCACTCCTATGTTTATCATAGCACAATTCACAATTGCAAAGATATGGAATCAACCTAAGTGTCCATCAACTGATGAATGGATAAAGAAAATGTGCTATATACATATATATATATATATATACACACTGCGGAGTACTATTCAGCCATAAGAAACAATGAAATAATATCTTTTGCAGAAACTTGGATGGAACCAGAGGCCATTATCCTAAGTTACTTAACTTAGGAACATAAAAATAAATGTTGCATGTTCTCACTTATAAGTAGGAGCTAAGATATGGCGACACATAGACACACAGAGTGATAGAATGGACACTGGAGACTTAAAATGTGGGAGAGTAGGAGGCAGTGAAGGATTAAAATTACCTGTTGGGTACAATGCACACTATCTGGGTGATGGGTACACTAAAAGCCCAGACTTCACCACTGTGCAACATATACATTTAACAGAATTCAACTTTTATGCCCTAAATCTATTGAAATGCAAAAAATGCTATTTATGAAGCACTTCACAAACCACTGAGTTAAATTCTTTGTATATGATGGTTCATTTAGTCCTCACCACAAAATATGTGCTATTAGTATTTCCATCTTACAGTTGAGGAAACTGAGTCACAATCATGAGCAATCATGTAGCTTCCTCAGCCCAGGTACTTTCCCACCTTGTTCTTAACGGCCATGCTGTCTCTGTGGCCTCAGGGCAACACGGCCACTCAGCCAAAACCCACGCTTAGCCAGCCTGGACTGACCTTGGCTAATTGGCATGACCGGAGTGGGTGCCATATGCCCAGCCAGACAGTCCCTATCAGGCCAAGGCATGTGCTCCTCCTGCATGCCTCTGCCTGCCCTGGTCTCCCTCCTCTGCAGCAGAAGCCTTTGTCTGGGCGTGGTGGGAGAATTCAAGCCCAGCCCCGCTGCTTTCATCCAGGACAGCCCAGGGCCCCAGGGGACTGGCAAGCCCTTCCTTACTACATGGAAGTTCAACTCTCCCTGACCCCAATTCTGTACCCCACAGGGGTTGTAACTGTGAGCCCTCCTCAGGGCCAGTGTCCCAGGTACATCCTGAAGACTGGCCATGCAAAGGGCTGGCCTCTCCCTGGGGGTGGCTGGAACGCAGGCCATCTGCCCCGGGCATGCCATGGGAAGCCCCCGGCAGGGCCTGCGTCCAGCTTGGACCTGGGGAAGGGGCCTGTCTGGCGACCCTGCTGGGAGCGCACATAGCCCAGGTAATGCTGTAGGATGCAGTGGCCCCCAAGTCTGAATATGCGTTTTGCAAACACCACTCCTGGTGCCTTAGGTGGCAGACAGGGAGCCTCCTGCCACCCTGACAGTGTGTATCTCCTAACCTTGAATCTGGAATAAATCCCTGAGGGACGCAGATCTGGAAGGGAGGGGCTCGGGAAGCTTCCCCTCGAATGCAGGGTAGTGCGACAATGAGCCCATGTGCCCAGAGACTTGTATTTGAGACCTGGGACTGTCATGGACAAGCTGTGTAAATTTGGGCAACCTGTTTGCCCTCCCTTATAGCCACCCTTTCGCATGAAGTGAGAGGTGATGGCAGTTACATGTGCCCTGGGAGGCTTCACCGCAAGGGAACAGGGGACATTCAAGGCCATCCTCTCTCCCTCGCCCCCTGCCATTAGGCCTCAATTAGGAGGGGAAAACCCAGAAAAAGGAGACATCTGTCGCAGGGACTCAGGTCCCAGCCAGTCACAGATAAGCTGAGAAACGCGACCCTTGGCAGCTCCAAAGGGCTCGGAAATAATGTCTGTGCCACATGATGGAAAATATTATTCAGCTGAGACTTTAAATAGCTGATGTGCCTGGGGCTGGAAGGTGGCTTGTGGAAGCCTCCTGAGCAGCCAGCCTCCAAGTGTGGGACTTGAGACGGACTCTGAGTCACCGTGAGGTCCTCGCCGTCGCAGGATCCTAGGGGCCTCCTCAGGGGCGCCTGCTTTTACTCAGGGCTCCCAGAGGAACCACAGTTATTCCTGCCTCCCACGCAGCAGTCAAGCTTTATGCCACCTCAACATCCTAAAAAAGTGGGTCTCAAACTCAAAGTGCATCAGAATCACCTCAGGCACATGTCAGATGGAGCCCCCGATTCAGCAAGTCTGGGTGGGTCCTGAGGTTTGCATGGTTCACAGTTCCTAAGGTGCCATGCTGCTGCTTGTCCGGGGCACACTGACAACCACGGCTGGAGGCCAGGGTCTTACAGTCACCTGGGCTGCTTTAATAATCCCCATACCCAGGCCACACCCTGGATAATTAAATCAGACTCTATGGGGTTGGGCCTGGGTGTCAGAATTTTGTAAAGCTCCTCGGGTGTTCTTATGTGAGTCCAGGTTGCAACCCACTGCTCCAGGGAGTCCAAACACCACTTGAAGCAAACCAGGGGACAGCATCAGACAGGGTAAGAGGAAGGACTGACCCTCAGGAAGTAGGATACAGTGGCCACTGATGGCTCCCACCCAGGAGGGGCCCATCAATCACCAGAAAGCTTCTGGGCAAACTGGGCTCCTTCCTGCTTAAAATGAGGCCTGGGACCAACAGCATCACCAGGAGCTTGTGAGAAATACAGAGTCTCAGGCTCCTCTCCAGACTCTCAAGTCCGAATCTGCACATGAGCACCATCCCAGGTGATTTTCGTGACCTTCAAAGTCTGAGAAGCACAGTGAGGTTGTAAGGTCTGCCAGCACAGCCTGCTCAAACCCAAGGTTGTCCCCAGGGGCCATTTCATTAGTTCCCCAAATCCAGAGAACAGCAGAAAGCTGAGTGCTCCTGTTCACATACAAATCATCTGGAAAGCTGTGCGTGTGTGTGTGTGTGTGTGTGTGTGTGTGTGTGTGTGACTGTATCTTCAGAACTCCCAACAAAGCTCCCAATTTGCTAAGACAGGGATTGATTCCATGAGGCCCCTCCCAACCAATGATCTGGCTGAACCCTCCAACCTGAGCGCCTCACATCCACCACACCTGGATGGAATTAGAATCTTTCCCGATCAGAGTCGAGCTCAGTGATCCTGAACATGAACTATACATTAGAATTATCTGGATACCTTTAAAATCTCTTCAATGCCAGAACACACCCTGCCCGATTACATCAGAAGTTCTGGGGGTGGGACCCAGGTGTCAGGGCTTTACAGCTCCCCAGGTGATTCCAATTAGAACCACAGTAACCGTCAGCATCTCCCCTGCGGACCTCCGTCCTGCAGCCTTCACCTCTGTGTATTGTGTGCTGTTAACTTGGACACTGGACTCCCCCGATGGAAAGATACCGTGAGCTTCCTTCCAGCGAAGGAATGGCAGTCGGCACATAAAGCAAATTTGCTTATCTTTGCTGAGCTTGCAAAACTGGGAGGGAGCTACAATCCTTGGATTGCTTTAGTCATGTCAGTCCAATTTCTCAGCAAAATACTCACAAGTTCAAGCAGCTGCTGTCAGAGCATGGCTGTGACACCAGAGAGGCTGCTGGACCAGCAACACCAAGGAGACCAAGGCCAGAACAAATTTCCCTTGCACCATCCCATATTTCATTGATGGCACACACACAAGCAGCCTGGTTGGCAGCACAAGAACTCACTTTTATGTTGCCTCTTGCATTCTTCTAGTGGTCACAAGATCAAAGATTTAAAGGGAATTGTTCAATTTCAGCATAGCATCCTATTGCAAATCTCCTTGGATCTTGCCAACAGTTTTTTTAGTGAGCTAGGCAGATATTGTGACTCCCATCTGTAGCGAGCTGAATGGTGGCCCCAAAGGTATGGCCCACTCCTGGTCCTTGGATATTACCTTATATGGCAAATGGTGGAATTAAGTTAAGGATCTTGGGAGGATTTGCTTATTCTGGATTATCCTGGTAAATTCTTATATCTTTATATGGAAAAGACAGGAGGGTTTTGAAACAGACACACAGCAGAGAAGGTGATGTGCAGACAGAGGAAGAGATTGGAGGGGCACAGCCCCAGCCAAGGAACAACAGCAGCTGGAAGACGCAAAGAACAGATTCTCCCCTAGAGCCCTTTGGGGGAGTGTGTCCTGCCCAGCATCCCCCCTGTGAAACTGATTTTGGACTTCTGGACTCCAGAACTAAGAGAGAATAGAGTTGTTTAAAGCCACCACGTGTGTGGCAATTTGTTACATAGAGCAGCCACGGGAAACCAAACAGCTTGCAGATGTGAAAATTGAAGTACAGACATGGATTGCCTTTGCTAAAGTCGCGTAGCTCATCATCGCAAAATTGGGCTTCGTCTTCCCCTCCCCGATTTGGGGTTTGCTGGTTTTCTAAGGAATTCAACAGGCAGAAGGACGTACTGATTGCGCAGAACCAGTCTGTGGGTGGAGGTAGAAAAAAATCTACTTAAGGCTTAGAGGGGCCCTAAGTGGGGCTAAATCTCACCTTCCGAAAGAGCATGCACACCATGGGGCAGAAAGGATGGCAGGAAACAGGGGCATTGTGTCTGCCCCAGTCAGGGCTAAGTTTCCCAAGCCTCTTGTCTCCAGACTCATCATTCCTTCCCCCAACACTCACAGGGTATCAACCATGGGTGTGAGGTCACCAGGATCCAGGAGGGAATCAGCCAGACCCCGTCAGATGACATTACGTATGGTCACGAGGACCCTCCCTGGGGAGATGACATTTGAACTCAGACCCAGGTGGGACAAAGAATCCAGGCATGAAAGCTGAGCACAAGAACAATCGGGGTAGAGGGAACAGTCACGTGGAGCCCTGAGGCAGGGAGGAGCTTGGCGTGTTTGAGAAATGGCAGCCCCAGGGAACAGGGCACCTAAGCAGGGGCAGAGTTGGGGGGTGAGGGCACGAGGGAACCAAGGACCAAGACAGGAGTTGCCCAAGACAGGCAAGGGGGTGACTTGCTCCTCCAAATCATCAGCACCCTGTGATGCTTACCGTTCCCATGTTTATTCCCTACAATACACAGAGCACAGGGAAAGAAGGCATGCAGGATGCTTGCTTTTAGGTGCTGCCTCCCCCGAAAGAGTTGTTTGGAGCCACCTTGCATGAGGTTTTAACCGAAGGAGAGCAGGTGCAGGGGTGGAGGAAACAAAGGCTGCCCTGCCAGAGGACTGGGTTTGCCACGTGGCTCCACTGAGTTCTGTCAGCTCAGGAGGCAGCCAACCTTCCCAGGGCTGAACAAGGGGATTTCAGGCAGGAGGGGTGGCCTGGCTTTAGGAGCAGCAGTGGTGTGCCCAGGCCTGAGGCCACAGGGGAAGGAGAGCTGAGAAGGTGGGGTCAGGCCCCAGTGTGGTGTCAGGGTCATCGGCATGGTCAGGCCCCAGTGTGGTGTCAGGGTCCTCGGCATGGTCACTTTTGAAACCTACTGTTTCTGCAAGTCTGTTCCACTCTATCTCCTGACTTAACAAGTTATTGCAACTTGTCCTTTGCTAAGAAGAGGAAATCTACCTGCCCTCCCACCCTCACTTCAGAAGGCCAACCACAGTGGGACAGAGCTCCAAGATCTGGAGCAGTAACAACGGGGCAGAAAGAGCATTCGAGCCCATACCTAGTCCCTTCCCACCCCCAGAATCCCTGGTGCCATAGGATGGGGGTGGTCCCACTCCTTTGGCCCCCAGAGGAGACTGTGCCTGACACCACTCAAGGACCTCTAGTGGGCCCTTCTAGAACAGAGGCTTCAAGTATTTTTTCTTGCGCAGGGTGTCCCAAAGCTGCCTCTGTTTTGTCTGCAATGGGTGATGACATTCAGGTTTCTCTGACTGCCCAGATTGCCAGACAGAGCTAATCACTTCCTCTTGGTAGCCGTTTAAATTTTTGTTTTTAAACTTAAAAAACCTTGCAGGCCCTACAAAAGACCAAAACCATCAAGCTCAGAGTTTGGTGGTGAAATTAGTGAAGAGGAGACGTGAAGGGGAATGAATTCTTCACTGGATGCCAAGGGAGAAAGAATGAGAAGAGAATTTTCTTCCCAGTTCTTCCACTGTCTGATCCTAAATTCAGTTTTTTCCTGTTCCTTCTGCTCTTCGCTTTGCCCAACTGTATAACTGGTACAGTAATTGTGATCAAACTTCAAGACATGGGATATGTCAATGGTTGGTTTAGTCAGCCCCCATCCCAGTGTGGGCTAGGAGCTATGGGTGATGCAGAGAACTGTTACAGAATTCTGGCAGGTGCCCCGCTCGGGTGGGTTTTTCCTGCCTCCTCATTGGTGGTCCACGTTTGAAATCCACCACCCCTCTGATGTCTACCCACCTGGGCAGTGCACCTACAGCCTCCAGCACCCCCCACACCCCTTCTCCCAACCTCCCTCTCCAACACTTCTTTCATCTAGTTCTTGACCTTTTACAGACACCCTGATCCTGGCAAATGCCTTCGGAGAGGTGCTGCCCAGGCAGAATCCTGCAGGGGGCAGTTTCCCCAGAAGCCATGAATCATTCTACCTGCTCCCATTGTTGTGGCAGGTGAGCACCCAAACAGATTATTTTTGCCTTTGTCTCCAAACCTGAACTTCCAAACCAACAGCATTTATCATTCTGGATAAATGCTAGTCAATTTGATTCCTGAGGAAGAAAACCCCAGGGTCCATCTGCAGAAAATCCAAGGCCACGTTGTTCTGATCCTCATGTGGGTGTCTCAGAGGTCAACGTAAGCCCCAGGAAGCAGAATCAGGGTGTTCTGTTTACCAAAGCTTTTACGTTTGGGGTAATCCTGAATTTGCCCAGGAATGCCATTGGGATTTGATTTTGACTTGAGTTTGCTACATGGCATTGATGTCCTCGTAAGACATTCCTCCGCCCCAGAAAAAGTCAGTGAGATTCCAAGTGGAGTGAATTTCTAGACACAGCCCATTTCAGACTCCGGTCTCTACAATATACCTTCTGGAAAGGGCAGACCCTGAAACTCTCTTTCTGGGAGTCTGGAAGTCAGCTCCTTTGGCAGAGAGCAAGGATCGGAGGTTGGAAAAGGTTTGTAGACATATCCTACCAAGGCCAACTGCTGTTTCCACCAGCGACACAGTGAAGACTCCAGACCACGGTGTCTCAGAGCCGTCGGGTGTGACGGGAACCATTAGCCCAACCACCTACTCAGCACATGAGACAACCAAGGCCCAGAGATAAGCAGAAACTTGTCCAAAGGTGGCCCATGAGCAAGCAGGCACCCACCCAAGGCTCCCAGCTCCAAGACCAGACCCGGAACAGGACTCTTCCAGCTGTGTATGTTGTGACTCACAAGCGAATCATTCTTAGCCCCCGCTCCTGTTTATCAACACACAGATGAGGATAAACAGAGGACCCAAGTAGCTCTCATACTGCCTAAAATATCATCATTGACTCACTGATCAAAGTAAACAGAGTCCTGGTTTAGCCTGCAAATAGCTCAGATGGATTCATGGAGTTAGCTACTTTGGGCAGCTCCTTCCTGGAAGCTGAGCCCTGCTGGCGCCTCTCAGGGAAGCGTGGGTAGGGGCGCAGGGGGCGCAGGGGACAGGGAAGATCATGAACCAAGCAATGGGGCCAGTAAAGGATGTAAATATGTTCAGGACAGTGAACAGCTCTGAGCAGCAGGAGCAGTGTGTCCAAAAGAACTTGTTGGGGTGATAGGAGTGTAAGGTCTCCTTACATGTTGTCCAGCGCGGCAGCCACTAGACGTGTGGGGCCATGGAGCACTTGAAATGTGGCCACTGCTACCGAAGAATTTTTTACTTTATTTATTTTAAATTAATTGACGTTTAAAGAGCCACACGTGGCTAGTGGTTACCGACTGGACAATGCAGGTCTAGAGCGCTGGGGGGCTGCAGTAAGGCGAGACCAGAGATCGGTTGGGCTTGGTAGAATTTTTGAGCTAGAGGGGCCCAGTCACTGTAACACTCACTGCATCCTGCCCCGTGCACAACACTTGTTATACATGGTCTCATTTAATCTTCCCAGCATCCTTGGAAGGTACACCATGTCATTATCCCCATTTTACAGATGGACAGACTGAGGCACAGAGGGCCTAAGTGCTGAGGAAGGTCATGAGAGGTAGAGCCAGCTTTTGACAGGACTGACTCAGAGCCTTTGAATTCACTACTTCCCAAATCTATAGGGACCCAAACAGCCATTTGCAAAGGCTGAAAAGGCTTTTTCTGGGTGTTTTTCTCTCTTGGGGGCTTGCTTAACTTCCCCCACCCCCAAAAAAGGCAGAGTCTGGGACAGGGCTTGCATACAAGAAATATTTTCTGTTAATTTGCCTGCTGTTGTTTTCGGATCTAGGGGCGGTCCTCTCAAGGAACAGCACTGGCAGGGCTGGGAGGGAAGAAAGTCAACCCAAAGAAGCTTTATCGAGCTGGTCACTCTGTGAGCCACCAGGGCTCCTTGAGGACACGTGTGCCATGTGCCTCTGAATTGGCCACCTGAGACCTGGAGCAGGGGAGTGCCATCCCACTGCCCTGTCCCCCACTGGTCAAGGGCTGGCCCAGATGTGTTCAGGAAGAGCTGGACAGTTTCCCAGAGTTCCTCATAGGGACAGGGATGCAGCCTAGGGGATGTGCAGTCAGATTGACCCTGTCTAGAGCTGATTGTCACACCAACTGTGGGAGCAAAAATGTGGCTGACATGTCATGTCATTCTACTTATACGAAATGTCCAGAGCAGGCAGACACAAAGAGTCGGCAGGCTAGGGGTGTCCAGAGGCTAATCCAGGGCCTGGGAGAGGAGTGCAGAGGGTGCAGGGTTCCTTTATGGGGTGAGGAAAATGTTCTGGGATTGGATAGCTGTGATGGTTGATGGTGAATTTTGTTATGTGAATTTTACCTCCACTAAAAAAATAAGTAGGCTGGTAGGAGCCACAGGACAGGAAAGAAGGGCAGCCCAGGGTCCAGGCTCTGAGCCCAACTGTGGGCCCAGCCTGTAAGTGCAGACTCAGCCCAGGAAGGCCTGTCCTTGCACTTGAACCAACAGCCCTGGGAACTTTCACTGGGGAGTCAGGGCTGATGTGGAGCCCAGCTCGGCAGTCCCAGCCTTTCCCTGCTCCTCTGAATGCGGCTTCTCTCTGATAGACTCAGACACAAGGAGGTCACCATGGTGTCTAAAGCCAGGATATGAGTGGCTTGTCAGGATGGGGCACAGAGCCTTCACCCCCCCTCCCCAGCTCAGCTGTGCAGGAAGCACACAGGCATCTGCCTCCAGGGCCCTGCTGGCCATCCCCCAGGTCACAGCAGGATATCCAGCTGATGTCTTAGCACTGCCCTTCCCATCATGCGAGTTCATCCTGCTAGGAGGCTTCCTGCTCCCCCACTGCGCTTGGACACCTGGGCTTCTGTGGCTGAGGGCAGATGGAGCCCTGAAGAGCACCCTGTCCTCTAGTGCCTGCAAGTCCAACATGGGGACCGAAACTCTTTTCCTCCTACCAGCCTGATGAGCCATGCAAGTCCCTTCAGAAGGGGGTCCTAATGGCACCCCACAGAACAGTTTAGATACAGCCAGACTAATCTACTCCAGGTAACCTGCTGAGGATGCTCACACAGTGGAAACTCACTGCTCCATTGAGAGGTGGGGTCCATCTCTGAGTGGACTTGCGACTCACTCATGGCCAAGAATATTGGTAGCAGTGACACTGGTGACTTCTAAGGTAGGGCCAGAAAAGCCATGCAACTTCCATTATTACATGCTGCAGGGAACCTTGACTTTGAGATCCTGAGCTGTCACCTAAGGAGCCCAACTACCCCAAGGCCATCTTGTGAGGAAGCCCAGACCTCATGGAGAGGCCGTGTGTAGACGTTCTAGTAGGCAGCCTAGCCAAGGTCCCAGCCAACAGCCGGCATCAAGGGTCACACAGGTGAGGGAAGACCCTCAGATAATTCCAGCCCCCAGCCATGCATCTCACCTACACGTGGATTCTTCTTCCCAGCTGGGTCCTCAAATATCACAAAGCAGACACAAACCATTCCTGCTATGCCCCATCTGAATTCCTGAGCCCCAAGATCTGTGAGCAAGATAGAATGGTTCCCATAGGCTGCTAAGTTTTATAATTCAACAATAGTGCCCAGGACGCTTTTCATTCATTAAGTATTGCACACATATGACGTGTGTGGTCTTATTCTGGGCATAAAATGCAAAGGGGAAGAAACATCCAGCCCTTAAGAACAGAGTCCCCAGACACATCTCGCACAGGCAGCACCCAGCACAGCATCCTGCAGTGGCTGGTTGTAGCTGCAGAAGCCAGAGAGAGACCTTCTTGAAGAGGCTTCCGGAAGTATGGAAGGGTGGGCATGGCAGCGTTTTCTCTGCAGATAGAAACTGCGTAACACATTGAAGAATTTATTGTGCTATGAACTGCAGAAGTGGCTGCTGGGCCAGTGAAACCCTGCTAAGATGCCATTGTGCCAGGAGTCCCCACTCTTGCCTGTGATATCTGCCTTCCCCAGAAGCCTTCGCTCAGTGCCTTAAACATGCCAAACTCTTATCACCTTCATGGCCTTCTCAAATGCCTTTCCCTCTGCTTAGAACACTGTTCCCTCCACTCTTCTTCCAATTTGGCTTTATTTTCCCCCAGGTCAGAGGGCATCCCCTGGGATGCAGCTCCTCCTGTCCTCCTGTCTCATAGCACATCACGTTTGCGATTGCATATGTATGTGTCAGCTGGCTTACCAGCAGCCGTCACTACTAGATTTACCATGAGGGTATGAACATGACCGTCTGGCTCACCCTGGAATCCTCAGTGCCAGCACAGTGTTGGGCACACAGTAAGCACCCAGTAAATATGGTTGAGAGAATGAGTCCCTGAATGAATGAATGGTCCCACCCTTGGACCTCAGGTCTGTTCTAATCCTTGATCCTGTGGTTAGTTTCTTCCTAATCTAATCTTGCCGCCAATCATTGATTTTCTGTATCCCCACCCTCCACCTTAGAATATCTTTCTGCCACCTCCCACAAGCCATGTTTGCTAATGCAGCTACAAAACAAGCCCGCTGGGCCATGGTTTTCATCATCCCCTGGTATCAGCCAGCTCTGCTCTGCCAAGCCTCTGCCCCCAGGGTTCCTGCATTGCCCCTTAGCAACATCACTTTCAGGCCAGCTCCCGCCCCAGGGACAGGTCATAGTGGAAGATCCAAGGAGGGAGGGTTTTCCAGAGCTGGGGCAAAGGAGAAGCAGATGACAAGCCACAGGGAACTTCTCCAAGTGCCAGAATCCTGACCAAACTGAAGGAAATCACATGCACTCAAATACTTACATTTAGACAGAAAAGATTTCAAGGTTGTATGATGTCATTTCACTGAAGCAGTTCCAGAGATGACAAAATAAGAGGGAGGTTGGCTTTTCCCTGCAGACATGGGGAAGCTTGGCATTTGCAATGGGAGAAGATGGGAAGGGACAGGAGAGGTATGATTACAGACATCGGACTCTGCTGATGTAAGGTGGCTACAGAGACATTTTCCCCTGAGCTGTGTCCTCTCCTTAACAAACACAGAGACCATGCATCGCTGCTAAATATAGCCAAGAGGAAAGTACATAGAATTACTCAATAGGAATGCAGGAAGCTGCTTTGCCACTGATTACCGCTTGGCCTGGCTTGATTTCACAATCAAATGAAGAACCTTTTTCACTTCCAAGAGTCCCGCGTTGATGATCGGTGCCAGCAGTGCTGAGAGGGAAGCATCAAGCTCACCCCTCACTTGGTGATACCCAGCAGCCCGACATTCGCTTTCTCCCTGTAGGTCCTTCTGGTAAAAAGAAGGTGAAGCCAGTGTGTACCATAAGCAATTTCAAAGGAGAACCGTGGACCCAGGGCCAGTCACTGACTTGGCTTGAGAAGCAAGGAAAGACCATAGTGACAGTTCTCTGTTTGCCCTCTCATATGCTGAACGTCTTCCCTTGTGTAGAATTCGTTTCTGACTAGTACATCAGAGAGACCTGGGTTCAAACCCTAGTTCTGCCACTCACTAGCTGTGTGACTTTGAACAAGTGACTTAACTTTTCTGTGCTTCAGTTTCTCATCTGTAAAATGGAGATAATAATAGAAGTGTTCTCGAAAGGTAGCGAGAGAATTAAATAAATAACTCATTCAGCATCCATCAGTTATTAATTGAACACCTACTATGTTCCAGACACTATTTCTAGGTGCCTACATTACACTAGTGAAGAAAACAGGCAATGATCCTTGGCCTTATGGACCTTATAATTAAGTATGGCTAGATTAACAATAAGCAATAAACCTAACAAGTAAGTAAGTCGTATAGTATGCCAGAAAGTGATGCATGATACAGGAAAAAGAGTGTGAAGCAGGTGAGGAAGAGGAAAGGTGACCACATACTCTTTACCACTCCTCTCATTGGGAGGTGGGATCTAATTCCCATCTCCTTATATCAGGGCTTCTTTTAGTGACTTGCTTGACCAAGAGAAAGTGGCAGAGTGATGTTCTGGTAATCTCAAGGCAAGGTCAGATTTACATTTTCCTTCTGTATCTTCTGGAACATTCTTTCCAGGAGCTGTAAGCCCCATATAAGAAGCCTGACTTCCTGAGGCTGCCATGGTGGAGAGGCTATGTGTGGTTCTCCGGTTGACTGTTCAGTGGAGCCCAGCCTACCCATCACACCAGATGTGTGATGAAGCCATCTCAGACCCTCCATACCAGCCCATCCAGCAGCTGCATGGAACCACATGACCTGAATTGATGGATGCGGTACAAAAAAATCACCAGCTGAGCCCGGTCTGAATTTCTGACCCACAAAATCATGAGATATAATAAAATGATGTTGTTCTCATCCATTAAGTTTTGGGATGATTCGTTACACAGCAATAGATAACAAGGACAGGATGTTAGGGGAGCTTGGATATAATGCATATAAAACCTCTAGGCTCACTGCCAAATGGCATCAGATATACTTAGTCCCATTAGCATTTTTCACCAGCCTTCCCTCCTTTCAGCAGGAACTATTTCAAAGCCAGGGCTTTCTCTTAGTCACCATTCAAATGACATTTGCGCTTTCACAAATGGGGAGCAGACTCTGTTTCTTCCCATGGAGATGATGTCCCAAGGAACATGCAGGTGTAGAGAGGCTCAGACTTCAGAACTCAAGGGATGGCAAGATGAGAGACGGGCTCCAGATGTCCCTATGGGCAGACGTGACTTCTGCACTTGAACTTCACCCCTCGCCACACACACCTTTCCACACCTTAATATTTGGCAGACTGCTCTTTGAAAGGCAGAGAAGCTTTTCTGGTAAACATAATCTTGTTATCACTCTTAGAAAAACAATGACAATTGTGTATCCTTAATCCATCCAAAGTTCTGAAAGAACTGCGAGGGAAGCAGGGTCACACGTATTTTCACGTTCACTGTGCTCCATTTTGCTCAGTTCTAATGTTAAGAAAGGAAAGAAACCTTTAGTAGAGAATGGCTGCAGCTTTTATACCTGCAATTTCTGGAATTTTCTTGGAGGAAACTGAGAGAATAATACTGTAT
The DNA here is from genome assembly GCA_963574885.1 of Lepilemur ruficaudatus. NCBI lineage: Eukaryota > Metazoa > Chordata > Mammalia > Primates > Lepilemuridae > Lepilemur > Lepilemur ruficaudatus. The sequence goes on along the minus strand of CAUYRT010027101.1, from coordinate 19,269 downwards.
TGATTAAGCATTTATTCCACAGGAAGCAGAATCTTAGTCAATGATGCATGGGGTTGAAAAGAGAGGGGAAAAAAACCTCACCCTAAAAGGTAAATGAACTCAGGTAGGCATTCTAATAAGAAGTTAAGGGTCATAGGATGGCAAGAGTTATTTGGAAATATGAGTAGGATGTAAACAAAGAAAAGAGTGAAAAGATGTCATTTAAAATATTAAGTACTGGGCAGAAAAAAAATGCGCAAAGAAATCACAGGATATGCAGTTGACTGATGATTAACTAAATGTTTTACAATGGAATTTTGGTACAGAGTTTTTTCCTCTATAGCAGATCAAGTGGATAGTATCATATCAGTCCCTATGCCAGATGAGGGTCCAAATAACTTGAATGGCATATCCTGTCATCTACTGACAGCGATTCCAATTGTAGGGATAGTACCTGAGAGAACTTCTTCCACTTCTGGGGGCGTATACCCTGCGTATTCAACCCTACCTGAGAGGTTTTAGTCATCACTGTAAGAGGAATTGAAATAAACCTATATTTATGGAACACCTACAATGTCCTAGAAAGATGCTTAAAAACTATAGGGGAACACTGTCCCTACCCTCAAAGGAGCTTAGTTAAAAAGCAGTAAATATATAAGGAAAAAATGGTAAACATTGTATGTCACTGGAGTCCTCAGAAAGGATATATTCATGGCAAGCAGGAGGATCCCTGGTTTGCCATCATAGGAAAGAGAAGAAGGAACGACCAAACCAAGTGGAAACCCAAATAGTTCTTGATCTTCAGTCTCCTCTGCTGGACTCTTATCTCAAGTTTGGGTAAGGAAAGGAGAAAGAGCTTATGGAACCAACTGCAGTTGAGTGCCTAGGATGTGCTGGGGGTGTGAGAGTTATAATTTAATTTACTTTTTGCCACTACCCTACAAGGAAGTGCTACTGTCAAAGAATTGAGGCTCCCTAGAGCTTAAGTACTCAGCCAGGGTTTCCTGAGCTTAGATACTAATGTATGTCTGAAAGAGTTGACAATTCATGCCCTTTGCCCTCTGACAAGTCATGCTACTTCAATAAACTGAAGCTCTCCCCTGATTCCACAAATACTGGGATCTTTGAGAGTTGCATGCAAGTTGGTGCTTAGCCAACCATGGGTCATTTGTCCCTCAAAGAGCTGTCCTGTATGGTGAGAGGACATTCCCTTTCTCAAAAAGATCATGAGTTAGAGGCGGATCTGAAACTGGGCCCATAAAAAGTACACCTGGGGCTCTGAGTGGTTCGTGTCACTGGCAGCTTTCTGCAGCCACATGGTTATATGTATCCGGAGACATGCCAACCTCTGGAAAAACTTCTTTAAATCAACAATTTTTGATCCAACTAGTGAGTTTGATTCAGCAGCTTTCTGGTGGCAGCCAGGAAGTACTTCCCAGGTGATTTGGATGCAGGGAGGCCAATGGACCACCTATGAGAAGTTCTGTTCTGGACCCTTCAGACGCAGGATGTGAACATCCTTTCCTCAGCCTCTGCCTTCCTGTGCACCATGCGTACCATCTCACAGGGACGGGGGGACTGCCACTTATAGGTGCCTTTCATTACATTTTACTTTATGACATTCAGAGTCCCTTCAGGAAAAGAGAAGCCACCCTGGACATTTCAGAGGGAATTCATTAGAGAAGATTGGTCACACAGGTGATGGACAGCTGAGAAGCCACATAAAGATTAGTAATAGCTCGAGGCCACTCCACCGCCGGGCTGGAAGGACAAAGATAGAAAACGGTGTTACTGGAGCTGCAGAAGTTAAAACCGCAGCAGGCGTGAGCAGCGGGTGTGGGGCTAGGGAAGGAAGGAGGAGCTGTCCAGCACCAGTACAGCCAGGGAGGAAATGCTACCCAGGGCAAGGATGGGAAATCAGATGCTCTTCATGCCGCCATTGAGGGGCTACAGTGGAATTCTGATGACCCAGACATACCAGTGCTTAGAGAGAACATTTCTCAGTGGTTCTGAAGCACGGATAAGCCTCAGAGTCAGCTGGATCCCAAACTCAGAGATTCTGGTGCAATAAGTCGGAGACCAGGCCTGGGTAGGGGTATTTTGAAGTGACTGTCGTGTGCAGATGATTGAGTTCTGATATACCAGAGCATCAGCTCCAAAACAGCATCTTCAGTAATATCAGGGTCTGGACCAACAGAGATGTGTAGACACTTAATATCCGTGTGTTAAATGAATGAATGAGCAAATGAAAGCATGAGCAGTGGTGGCCCAGAGCCCTTGCTGATCCAGGTAGACCAGACGGATGTCACTGCAGGGCAGGGGGGACATGAGGAGGGTTAGTGGTCAGAAATAAGGCAGTGCTAAAAAGTTGAACGTGGGTACCCAGGCTAATCTCAAGCAAAACATCTTGTAAGCTGAGATGAATCAAATGCCAAGAAATAGGCAGATTCCCAAGAGCTGTTGCAAGTAAGCAAATCCAGAAGATGAGAAGTCAGCTGTAGATCCATTTTGTCTGTGTAGAGTTGCCACCTCCTAGGTTCATAGAAGCACCAGCCATGAGCCTCACTTTGACTCCACCGTGGTTTTATTTCAGCTTTTCTCTAACAAGCAGGAGGCCCCCACATCACTCCTTTCGCTTTGTCCCAACATCTCAGTATTGTATATGGCAGGCCAGATTTGAAGCACTTTCCATGATGGTCCAGCTAATTGGGGACACTATTGGAACTGCACCTGCACCATCGGTTGGGGGAAATGGCAGATAACTGTGTCCCACCTGGATATGGAAGCTCGAATTAGTCACACACAAGTGCCCTTTGCCTCCCAATTTCTGTTCCTTATGCCCACTTCCCTTTATGTCTTTCCCATTTCTCCCTCTGTGGCATTCTTGCACATCTCTCTGTCCTCTCATCACAGCCCTCTCCTTCCTTTCCCTCCCCCTCCCCCTTCCCACTTCTTCATGCCCTGGGACCTCACCTCCACTTTGAGCAACACCTTCCTAAATCTACATTTCTATTTTCTCCAGAATTAAATAGGACTAAGTTTGGACACATCCCTGAACATCTCGTCAGAGAGGAAGGATGATACACGGCTTTATAGAAGAAAGGAGTGTAGGTTGCCTTGATTACTTTCCTGAGAAACTTTAGAACCTGGGACATTTCAAGTTGATATGAAAGAGCCACAGACAAGGTTCCTGGCAGCTATTTAATCCACTCTGGGCTTTTAACCAGCTCCTCTGTCCCCATCTCGGGAAGCTCCTATTGGAGAACTCTGGCCTTTTCTCTGCATTGCAGGTACACAGCTCACTGTGTCTTCCAAGCCCAGGGAGATGCAGGGGGCACTGCAGCTGGTCACCCTGCAGCCTTCAAGATGCCAGAATTGGTCACAGTGGCTCTTGCTGTGATGACCTACATGCAGCAACAATTCCCAAGCCCGGTTGCTCATCAAAATAACCTAAGGAGCATGTAAAAAACAGCCAGATGTTAGGACTCACCCCAGACACACTGAGTTAGACTCTCCAGGGCACGGTCCAAGCAGCCAGTCTAGTATCTTCCCACTAATCTCTGAGAACCACCACCCTGAAGGAACTTGCATCTAGAATGTCAGGACATTTAAACCTAACTCCCGGAAATGTCTCTGGCCAATGCTTTTCAAATTCATTTCACACAGTTTACATAACAGTCATTGTGTACATTTTTAGGCCTACTATGTGCATTTTGAAATAAGCAAAAATATGAAAGCCCACTATGGCAAAGTATCAACCCCTACCAGCCTTATGGGAGCATAACCCTAACCCTAATTTAGGCAGCATGGTGAAATTTCGTGACTTCTATCCCCTTCCTTATTGCACCCAATGGGTTCTCTAACCTGGTTTTAGATGAACAAGAATGCTGCGGAGAGAGCATCATGTGATTCTCTCTCGCCCAACAGGGATGGCTGTCACAGTATATCGCCATTGTTGGGACCAGAGCCTTCTCTCCACCTCTATCAGAGAGGATGGGGGAATATCCTGGAGCTAAGCGCTTTTTCTTGCCATGTGCACCCCAAGAACGGTGCAGCCCACTTCCTCTGGCCAAGGCAGGCACAAACACACAGCAGATACATGGGAGAAGTGAGTGCCATTCACACCTCCTTTGGTGCATAACTTTCACCCTTGCTAAGCTACCTTAACCCTGTGGCTCTGGAACATTTTTTTAGCAGCAGAATCATGTTTTGAAATCTCTTAGTTAGGAATTGCATACCTCAAACAGATAACAAGGAACTGCTGTGATTCCAGAGATCTTTCTAGTAGTCCCTTTGCCCCCACAGACACAGCAGCTCTTGTGCCCTTGCACAGAACTCCAGGCTTCCATGAATCCCGGCTCAAACCATTGTCCCAGCATTTGGCATTCTCCTCTCACTCAGTGATTTTTGTGAGGCTCAGGGATGTGTCTGGAGATATGATGATCATGCAGAGGGGAGGGTCATGCTGTTTGCCATCCTGTGGTTACCCAAAGGAATATCAACTAACCGTGTCATCTCTCTTAATTTGGGCTCCCCCAAAATAAGGACTTTTGTGGTAAGAACTTGGGTACAGGTAATTCTTTAGGAGGGTAATTGTAAAAAAGTGAGGGAGCAGAGCAAGTGAGTGAGACAGGGGAGGACAGGCCAGTGAAAGGGTGCTTTCCTGAGGTCCCTGCCAATCCACTGGACTCATACACAGTACCCCTAGAATCGTCTGCCTGAAGGAAGGGCAGCTGGGCATTTATTGACTGGTTCTGGACCTCCTTGGAAGAGAGTTGCCCAGGGGGCATTGCTACCCATACACGTGCACATGCACACACACACGCACACAGACTCGCACCCATCTGGGCTGCACTGTACCCTGGGTGTGTGGATGGACGGCCCCTCAGTGGGGGTCAAAATCAGACATGAGCCTTTATGGACCCATCAGTGTCCTTGGGGATGCCACAGGGTGCTTTTTAGAGGATAAGGTGTCTCCTTAAAATCATATACTTTGTTATCAAAAACCACACTGAAAATGGAGGTGAGACTCTTCTGGCACTTTCTTCATGCAGAAACACCCACCCTCCGTGGAGGTATTTTTGGATTCCGAGGAAGAAGTCCCCATATTCACACCTGCTGTCTGTGCACAGCAGTGCTGAGGCTCCTCTCCAGCTCCTCTGGGACCTAGGACAAGGACTGGAGCGTCCAGGCTGACCCCACCCACCTGGACTGCAGCAGCTGCTCCCTTCATGGTGCATCTGCACGGTGCATTTTGGGGCCTGGCTGTCCTCAGCCCCAGCAAGTGGTCCAGCCTGTGCACACCCCAGCCATCAAGCCGGGCTGTGCATTGTCTTGAGCTCAGGGAAGTATAACCAATCTAAAGCAAGCATGGCTTTTTCAGCTAGAATTCTCAGACCCACTTCCCATAAATCCTCCCACTTTGTTCAGAGAAAATATAACCCTTTTCCCATTAACACTGCCCTCAAGTGAGATTTAACTTTCAAAGCTGGTATGCACTGGGACTTAGCAAACACACCCAGAGGGAAATGTTCGCATGGGTAATGGTAGGTTAAACCAACAGAATACAAAACTGTGTGTGCAGCATGATACAAATTCTGCTAGAGAAAAAGCGGGGGGGAGGGATATCGAGAAATATTAGAGAAATAAATCACAAGATGTCAATGATCAAGGGTCCGTGCTTGACTTAGGCCAGTGGTTCTCAAAGTGTGACCCCAGGACCAGCATCATCAACATCACCAGGAAAGTTATTAGAAATGCAAATTATCAGTCTCCATCTCTGCCTAGACTTACCAAATCAGAAGTTCTGGGGGTGGAGTCCAGCAATCCAGGAAATTCTCATGCACGTTAAAATTTGAGGACCTCTGACTTAGGCTAATTAACCAGGTTCACATGGCTCACTTGTGCTAGGAGCTGGGAGAAGACAGAGCTGCTGTCCCCTAGGAGTTCGTGATGTAGCAGGGAGGGTAAAACAAGTGCATGCAGCAATGAAATACCAAGGAGAATAGCCACATGGGCAACCCAGGCAAAAGGAAGGGGTCACAAGAAGGTGGGTGCTCGGAGCATCCATGGCAAAGGAAAAAAAAAAGGGAGAAACAAAAGAGAAAAAGAAAGGAGATCAAAAGATGGAAAATCAAAGCAAGGGGGAAAGAAAGGGAAGAAAGACATTCTGGTTGGGCCAGGAGCCTAGCCCCTTAAAGTTCCTAGCAGTTTACCCACTGATTTATCTGCTAGTCGGGCCTGCTCCCTATCTGCCCAGATGTGTGGGCGGGTGCAAACTTGCATGGCTGATTTAGCAGGTAAGTGCCCATGGTGGCAAGCTGGAACCTCCTTCTAGTCTTTTTTTTTTTTTTTTTTTTTGAAACCTGTTTTCTTGTAGTAGTCCTTCTAGTCTTTGAAGTCTCCAGGCAAATGGAAAATTGGAAACCCCAACATTTCCTTTTTCTTTTTTATTTCAGCATATTATGGGGGTACAAATGTTTAGGTTATGTATATTGCCCTTGCCGCCCCCAACCCTGAGTCAGAGCTTCAAGCGTGTCCATCCCCCAGACGGTGCACACTGCACTCATTATGTGTGTATATATCCATCCCCTCCTCCCCCCTCCCATCTGCCCCACACTCGATGAATGTTATTGCTATATGTGCACTTAAGTGTTGATCAGTTAAAACCAATTTGATGGTGAGTACGCGTGGTACTGGTTTTTCCATTCTTGGGATACTTCACTTAGTAGAATGTGTTCCAGCTCTCAAACTTTTCAAAAGAAGATAGACTAAAGGCTAACAAATATATGAAAAAAATTCTCAACATCTCTAATCATCAGGGAAATGTAAATCAAAACCACAATGAGATATCACTTATCTCAAGTGAGAATGGTCTTTATCAAAAAGTCCCAAAACAATAAATGTAGGCATGGAGGTGGAGAGATCATACACTGCTGGTGGGACTAAAAACTAGTACAACCTCTGTGGAAAACAATATGGAGATACCTCAAAAAGCTACAAGTGGAGCTACCATTTGATCCAGCAATCCCATTACTGGGCATCTACCCAAAAGAGCAAAAGACATTCTATAAAAAAGACATCTGCACTCAAATGTTTATAGCAGCACAATTCATAATTGCAAGGAGGTGGAAACAACCCAAGTGCCCATCAATACAGGGGTGGATTAATGAAATGTAGTACATGTATACCATGGAGTTCTACTCAGCCACAAAAACAATGGTAATATAGCACCTCTTGTATTATCCTGGAAACCCCAACATTTCAGTTCAACACCCCTGTAACAGGTAGCAAACAGCTTCTCAACACCCCTGTGCCATCAGCAAGCAGACAGAACATGATGCCCAGGAATGCTACAGTTTTGACTGCTATAAATAGCAAAGCCTTGAGTAGACAGGCAGGTTTTCCTAATCAGGCAACAACTAAAAATGTATGGGCCTCTCCCCCGCCCTTCCAATGTCACATTTTATTGATGCTCATATATGGCATAGTTTTTTAATCCCCTACCAGGTTGCTCTCTGCGCTCCCCACTTTGCAGCACATTAGTTACCATGGAAACCACGAAGCCTAAATGGGTTAGGTGTAGCTTGACTGCTGCAGAAAGTTATTTTGTGCAATGGTTGAATTTATACATATATATACATATATACATGTATATATAAGTATATACATACACACATATTTATATTATATTATACAAATACGTGTGTATATGTATGTATAAATGTAAAATCCAGTACTTTAGGAAAATTCTGATAACTTAAGGAACTTCCCAAAGGAAACAATTCACACATTGAAGTTAAAATGCTAGGAGTGTGGGACCAGCCCTGTACACTACCTGGGCTACACATTATAACTTGGCATATAAGAAGGGAACATTGGGTAAGGGACCAGCAGTCTGGAATGAGAAGAATTCTGTCTTGGCAGTTGGGAGAGCTGTATTCATGCCTTGGGCACATCTTTAAGTCTGCACATTATTGCCTGGGTGACCCAAAACAAGCTATTTCATGTAAGGCTATTCCCTCATCAATGACAGAATTGAACAAAGTGGTTTCTGAAGCCACTTTCTGTATGCACATCCTAACCTAAGAGTCTAACCATGCTTAATCAATGTTCTCATCTATGTATGAAGACTACATCTCATGGTGAGGATGAATTTATTCATCCTGCATTCATTTATTCATCTAGCAGTCATTTAATAAGTATCCTTGTTCAGCCAGCTCTAACACTGGTTGAATTTTGCAGAAAGTTGAAGTATTGAGACTTCTGTTGAATAAGATTTTTAGATTAAGGAGGTCTCATAGCATGGAACATAGTGGAAACATGACCTTATTTCTCACTGGTCAGCTTTTTTATCTCTTAGCCAGAAATGCAAACAGAGACCTGACCCCAGAGGACAGTTCCATGATTCCATCAACCAGGTACCAGGCCACAGATAGTCAATTTCTTGTATCCATTTTAACGGATCATTGAGGCAGTGGAATTTATCTTCCTAAACTATGTAATTTTCCCTCCTCAATTCAAATGTCCTTGGTTAAGAGATAATCAGAGGCTCCTGCCTGTTTATCCAAAACTTCAGGATTAAAGATACTAACTCTGTGCTAACTCTCTAGGTTTCTTGAGTTCCTGATTTGTCCTCACTTCAAGATCAAAAATGAAAACTGAGGCCAAAATTCAGATTCAAAAGTTATTTCCTGGAAGCAAAATTCATACTTTTTCCAAGCATGACATCCCAGGTCTTTCTTTCTGGGTGAGTTTATGACTGGGTCTCTGGGACCCAAGGAGTTTAAACAATAGCCTCTGTAGGGCCAGGTGTGGTGGCTCACGCCTGTAATCCTAGCATTCTAGGAGGCCGTGGCAGGAGAATCATTTGAGCTCTGGGGTTCAAGACCAGCCTGAGCAAGAGCAAGACCTCATCTCTACAAAAGAATAGCAAAATTAGCTGGGTGTAGTGGTGCATGCTTACAGTCCCAGCTGCTCAGGAAGCTGAGGCAGAAGGATCGCTTAAGGTCAGGAGTTTGAGGTTGCAGTGAGCTATGATCACTGCATTCTAGCTGGGGTGACAGAGTAAGACTCTGTCTCCAGAAAAAAAAAAAATAAACCTGTGTAAAAACCACAGTGGTGCAACCAGGCATCAACTGCCTCACTCTCCCCATTTGCTGTTGATCAGGATGAAGGCATAGCAATAACAGCCTCCACTTATTAAGTGGGCTATTTATTAATTGTCAGTGATAATCTGTATCAACCTGCTCAAATATCCTGCCAGATAGGAATTAATTTCTCCATATTTCAGAGGAGAAAAGTGATGCTTGAAGAGATTAAGTAGCATGTTCCTTGTAGTATTTTATGAAACTAGGATGAAGCAGGTCCATTTGATTTCAGAGAACAGGGTGGTATATACAGCAATGTGTCAGTTATCAATGGCCACGGTCATGCTCTGTAACAAAACACTCCAAAGTTCAGTAGATTACAACAATGGCTTTTTCTTATTGCTCCTGAGTTTGTGGACCAGCTGGCCCTTTTTGCTTGTCTTAGTCAGGCCTACTCATGCAGCTGGTTGGCTGTGAGTTGGGGGCTACCCTTGGCTGGGCTCTTGTGCCTGTCAGCTGGTTCATAATGACCTTGGCTGGAATCAGAAAAGGTGTGACTCTTTTTGCATGTAACACTCCAACAAGCTGGCTCAGGCATGTTCTCATGGTTATTACAAGAGCAGCAAGAGAGCAAACCCCAACATAGAAGCTTCTGTGTCATATGTCACATGCTAACACCCCATTAGCCAAATCAAGTCACATGGCTGAGTCGAAAGTTAACAGAGGCTGTCCATGTAAGTGATCTACCCCTGGTGGATCTCACATGCTTAACACCCTTTCTACCTCCTTAGGTGCAAACAACATTGATGGTGAGACTTATATTTTTTTAGAAGAATATTTAACATTTTGGCACTTGTGAACAGCATTGAAAATAAACCCATATTTGAGGAAGATAGAAAATAAATTTTGGAGGGTTAGCATGTAGATGAAAGAGCTAAATAGAATCTAGCTTAAAAAGAATCCTGAAAACAAATAATGTATTTTTTTCTCTCTAGGTAAATCCAGAATTTCCTTTGGACCAAATTTAGTCAAAATAAGGAGCCAATATCCAAATTTGAATCCTTACAAAGTCATATATTTATACAATTTCTAAGAATCTTTTCCAGTCACTGCCAATCAACTAATTTCAAAGCAAACTTCTTAACCTTCTATAGTGAGGATAAAATTCAAATTTTTCTAAGGAAGAGAAAAAAATGAGTTAAAACTCAAAGCCTGGGTTATTTCTCCTGGATTACTGGATTAAAACCAAAGATCCCAATTGCAGGGCCAGTTGACTTTATGACACTTACATGCTTAAATGGTACCCTGTTCTCCCAACACAAAATGTCTGAATGTTGTAAGTGTTTTATAGACCAAACATTTGGATGCTTGGCCACATTTTTCCATTTTCTGTCTGGAAAAGAATGAACGTAGTCTGAGGTTTGTCTCTCAGACTTCCTAAGAAGATGACCTTAGAAAAGGCAGCAAACCCAGCACAAATTACAATGACTAACCTTACAATCAGCTGCCTAAAAGGCATTTGTGCTAGGTCGTCCGGAGCATTGGAAAGGAAATTGATGTTGAAGGAATAAAGATGGACTTGAGAATTTATTACGAGCTCACTAAGTGCTGGACGCTTTTAGATCTACTAACATAACCTAGGATACCATTAGCATTCACTTTACCGTTAAGGAACATAAAGTTCCAAGTGGTTAAATGACTCACTCAAAGTCACATGGTTGGTCAAGAATCAAGCACCTTGTCATGTCCTTTGGGAAGACTACAAGCACAGTGTCTGCCACATAGACGTCCTCTTTCAAGCATCTATTTAAACACACACAAAAATCAAGTTCGAAGAGTCGTGAAAAGGAACCGCTCTCTGCCGAGTCTGTGATGTGTGCACCTGCACACGTGTGCACGTCCATCTCTCCTCCCAGCGTGCTCTGCCCTGTGCATCCGACAGTCCTCTAGGCAAGTCAGTGACCCCAAACACCATTCCCCTCCAGAGCGACAGAGATCTGAGTGCTGACAGAAGAAAACAAAAGGCTCTTTCCCGCAAACACCACCATTTATTTATCCTTCACACCAGTGCACATAAAACTGCTATTTAGATTTCCAGGTCTGGTTCTCAGTGAGGATCCCAAGAGCAAAAACTCTCACATGCATAGGAAAAACCAATCAACTTAAGCTAATTCATTTTCCATTGCTGCTGGCATTGCTGGTAAAACATGGAAAGAGAATCAAAGTGATGGGGTATGAAAAGACAGAACAAAATGTTTGTGCCCAGCCAGAGGAACCTCACTGTATTCCTAGTACTCTGAAGCTAAGAATTACATAAATCCAGGTCAAATAAAGTACCAGATCCACACCGCGAATCAACCAAAGTACAATAAAAACCTCATCTTTCCCAATCAGTTTCATTTTCAGCACAAGCCTTTTATGATACTTTCAACCTGACACAGCAGACCTTGACCACTGTGCTTTCCTCATGGACCCTCTCCTTACGTTGGTGAGAGAATTCTTAGGAGTTGGGTTCCTTTTTATAGACAGTGTCTGGCCTGAACTATCATAGCTTGTCTGGCTGACCTCAGTGGAGTTTCTCAAACACAGTTGGCCTCTGCCTGCCTAGAGGGCAGAGAGGCGGCTGTGATGAAAATGACTTCCATCTTCACAGGGAGGTTACAAGCACCAGGCAATCAACAGCACCCAGGAGACAGAGGCAGCTCTGTGCTTCATCCCTGCTGATTGGTCAAAAGGGCAGCTAGGCTCAAGGTGGAATTTGCCCAATGACTAAAACTGATGCTGCACACCTTCCTTGAGTCAGATGGACCACTGACAATTGTGAGATGGGAGAAATTTCACCTTTCCTCTCCAAACCCCAGTTTCCTGAATGGTAAAATGGAAAAAATAAACCTAACTCCTAGAAGCAAAGAGGGGAAGAAACTCAAAAACTAACAACAAGTGAGTTATGTCTCATTTTTTTCTTGAATAGATGAGACCAGGGCGACACTGGCACGTGACGAACTTAATCACAGTAACGATCACTATTTCTGAGGGTCAACTCTGTGCTGGGCACTGTGCGAGATGCCTCCCATCCATCCTCTCCTTCAATCTTCACAACACAGAATTTTCTTAAAACTATCTAATGACTTCTGAAAACAACACAGAATTTTAAAGGAATGTTCAAAAGGATGCTTGATCTGTTATCTGAAGAAGGGAAAGATTTACTCAGGTTGGGTCCACCCCAAGAGAAACAGAGGTCATTAGGACGGATGGTGTGGTAAATATTGGGCGTCAGTCCTCCAGGAAGTATAACTCATTCTCAGGGCAACAAATTTCTTCTGGAGTCAGATATTTTCAAGTGAACAATCCACTTTCTTAGATTGAAAGGAATTGCAGACTCCGGAGTGGCAATATGGCTGTACCAAGACCAACTTCCTGAGAGTAGCTAGCATCAGACACCCACTCTGTGCAGGGAAGTGCACCAGACATTAGAAGGCTTTAGATAAGTAGAAACACTGCCCTTGAGGTGTCCAAATCCATCCATCCAACCATCCGACCAACCATCCATTCATCCAAAGATATTTATCAAGCACCTATTATATGTCATGATCTATACTATGTAAAGTCAGGAAAAATTTCTGTCTTCCTGGAGCTTACATTCTAGTTGACTTACCCCCAGGAAATAGTTTCAGAACACAGAAAAATAGTTTAGAACCAATAGATGAGGAGCTATACTCAAGATAGGAGAATAATTAGCCAACCTTTCTGTAAGGCAGTCCAGCAACGGGTGTCAAAAGCTATAATATTTTATAATCTCTTTGGCCCTCAGTAAATCTACTTTAAGAAATGTATCTGAAAGAAGTCATTGCATAAGTAAATCATGATATATGTGCATAACCATTTATTTATAAGGTTATTCATCCTTGGTATATTGCTCAGAATAGAGAATTGCTTCTCTCTTCTCTTCCAAACTCCTCCCCTTCCCTTACCTTTTTCTCCTTTTGGTATCCCCATGCACTTTCTTGTATAGAGTAGCATGTTCTCTCTCAGCTTGCTCAAATTTCTTTTTCACCAATCTCCCTAACTAGAATAATAAAGGCTTCCTTTCTCAAAAAAATAAGAAGGGAGAAATGCAAGGACTTGTTATTTAATATTTTGATGCCTTTCTTATATATGCTATTCAAATTGGATATATCTGAGTATTAAGATTTAAGGTGATTGGTCAGGCACTGTGGCTCACACCTGTAATCCCAGCACTTTGGAAGGCTAACGCAGGAGGAACTCTTGAGGCCAAGAGTTCAAGATCAGCCTGAGCAAGAGCAAGAGCCCATCTGTACAAAAACTAGAAAAATTAGCTGGGCTTTGTGGTGCATGCTCGTAGTCCCAGCTACTTGGGAGGCCGAGGCAGGAGGATCACTTGAGCCCAGGAGTTTGAGGTTGCAGTGAGCTATGATGACACCACTGCACTCTAGCCTGAGTGACAGAGCAAGACTCTGTCTCAAAAAAAAAAAAAGATTTCAGTTGATTTTATTTTGCTTATTCAAATTTTTCTTTGATTTTTCAAAAATAAACATGTATTTTGCTAGATGAGAAAAAATCTTTTTTAAATGATAAAAATATATCGGACACTATAAGATTTAGAAGTCTGATAATTGTCCCTGAAGAAATTACAAATTTCCTGTGAATGCTGTTAAAAATTCATGCCATGAAGTGATGAGCACCTTCTGGAGAGGCCCAGGACTGCTGCAGTATCCTCAGAATGTCTGTAGGAGACATCTTCCTTATTGAAACACTGAAGCCATATGGCTTCTTTCCAGCTAAAAATTCCCATCTCCTCTCCTCTGACTAAGATTCACCCACCAGCCACCAAAATGGCAGGCTTCTCAATGGAGCAGACATGGTGTGGTAGAGCGGTCTCCTTTATCAAGGGCTGCTGGGTGGTAGACTGCCTGCTTCAGAATGTCTCAGGTACTTGGTAAAAATGTCTATCTCACCCACTTCAACTTTTTAACCACACACACACACACACACACACACACACACATACACACACATGACTGCCATCACAATTTGCCAAATACGGCTATGACAGGACTGTGTCTTTAACATTCTATGACCCTCCCAAACACCCCTGACTGCGGACACAGTGAAGAGACACATCACTTGCCCTGCCCAGCTCCAAGCCTGCCCTTGGTGATGCAGGGATACAGGTCCTCCCTAAGCTCCCCCACTCATTGTTTTGGGATGTTCCCAGATGCCATTTTACAAATGGAAAGGAACAAATCTCCCCATGTTCTTCTACTGCAGTCACTCGTCACAGTCCCTGGCCATTACTGTCAGTGCACTCCTTCTATGTCCCACCTCCCAGAGCTCCCCAAAGCCTAGTTCCCAAGGTGCCAGAGCAGAACAGGATTGCCTGCTCCCTGGTTCGCTGCTTGTGCTCAGCTTCTCACAAAAGTGCCTCTGGAAAACAAGCTCTTTTACCTTTTATCTCTGACTCTCCCACTGGGAATTTCAGTCTCAGAGGCTGGGCAGGAACTAACTCCTCACCATCCCTCTCTCCTTTCATCTTTCCTTCTACTACCAAAAATCTTCCACTCCCTTCAGCAACAGCAGCAAGGCTTGTGTATGAACTCATGCAAACACTCAGGCTGGGAAATAGCCCAACTTCCTGGCAGAATTGGGTCCCAGCTCTGGCCCAGCCAAGGTCCCCAGTTACATCATCTTTAGTCAATATCTCTTTTGGTCTGTATGGGTGTTTTCACTGCAGACTAGAAGCTTTTGGCCATGGGAAACATCACACAAACAAACCCAAAGCAAAGATTTGTGAGGCAGATAATATTGCCAAAGATGGCCAAATACGAAGCTTTGTAACTCCTCCAACAGAATGCAGCAGAAGTAATGCTGTGTAATTTCCTAAGCCAAGTCATAAAAAGTAATACAGCTTCCACCAGCTCTCACCTGGGACATGCACCTTTGGAGCTCTAAGCTATCATGTAAGAAGACTGGCTACCCTGAAGTCACCCTGCTGGAGAGATCCCACCGAGAGACCACAGAGGGGAGAGAGAGATGTCTAAGGAGCCCCTGCTGCCCCAGCCCTGGCCACTTATGTCTTTCCAGCACCGGCTTCCAGACACGTGACTGAGGGAAGATTCTAGCCCTCAGACTTTGAGGAGCTCCAGCCAATGCCACGAGCACAAAGATGTGCTGTCCTTGCCAAGCCCTGCCCAAATTACAGATTTGTGAGCAAAATAAATGTCATTGCTTTAAGCCACTAAGTTTAAGGTGGTTTGTTTCACAGCCATAATTACCAACATAATCTGCAAGATCTGGGCTCTGAAATTCTAAGGTCACTTTAGAGCAGAGATTGACTTTTCCTTCTCTTGAGTGATCAAAGCTTACATCATTAGCTCCAGCAAGGATGGTCCATTGGCAGGTGAGAGAAGAGCAGAGAGAGAGATCACGTGGAATCACAGCAGGACATCTTTCTTGGCCTCCAATCATGTATCCGCTTTCATATTTTTGAGATTTATAATGATTTGCCCATGGGAAGGAGTGAGCAATAGTCTCTCTGGGAAAATGGGACTTTACATGCTGAGCTTAGGGTCACAAGGAGACAGACTCTGGCCATTTGGACTGTCTCCTTGGATGGCTATCACACCAGCAGAGACTTGAAGTCATTGCCTTCCTTTGGGTCCCCCCAAGGCAGATCTTAAGATAAGGATTCAAGAGCAAGTGACTTATTTGGAAGGTGATCCCAGGAAGGGATAAAATAGGGAAGTAGGGAAGAGAGACAGGGAAGGGAAGGAAGCAAATAACCTGTGTTATCAAGTCGGTTAATACTGTGGGCAACCGGGACTCAGTCCTGCTGGGGAACTCTGGGAGACCCTGTTGGATATGTTTCAGAATTATCCCGTCCAAGGGACAAGAAAGCTGGGGTACTTCCAAATCCCACCTGGCCTGTGCCGTGCAAGCCTTGAGCACACCAACTAGAGAGTGGCAGGTGCTTCCTATAGGAAGCCAATGACATGCAAGGGGAAGATGAGTACTGAGGACTGATGGACAGGCATAGACAGTGTCTGCCTGAGCCACCGTGAGGACAGACAAAGTGCCAAGGCATCTACCATAGCAGAGCTGCTGGTGTAAGCCATCATCTGACTGCCCCAAAGTGGTTAGCTCAGTGAGAGGTGAGTAGCAAGCAGAAAGGCCCTGAGGCACAAACTTGGGAAGCAGGTTCAGAGGAGAGGTCAGAATGGGGCTGGAAGCCCAGAGCCCCAGAGCGTGAAGGGCCTTCCAGGCCACAGTCAGGACTTTGGATTTTACTCTGAGGAAAATGAGAAGCCTTTGCATGGTTTGGAGCAGAACGGCACCATCCAACCTGTGTCTTTAGGAGAATTGGCAGAGCTGAGGAAGGACAGGGAGGGCTGGATAACCAGGTGGGAGACCTGCCATGACAGTGCAAGTAAGAGGGGACAGTGGCTTGGACCAGGATGGTGGCTGAGAGTGCTGTAAGAAATGGGCAGATTCTGGTATAGTTTGAAGGTCAAGCCACCAGGACTTGCAGATGGAATGCATGACCAGTGTGAACAAAAAGGAAACATCAAGAGTCTTGGGAAAATGTTTCATCTGAACTCTTAGGAGTTCAGTTTTTTTTTAATTTTTATTTTTTTCTGCCATTAACTGAGACAGGGAAGGCCAGGAAGAGGGGGTGTGGCTGCTTATCTTGGATGTGTGAAATGTGACATGCTTGTTGGATGTCTGAGTGGAGATGCCACATAGGCAGTTGGACCTGCAAAGGCCTGGACTTCAGGGATGGGGTCCAGGCTGGACACGTAAATTTAAGGGCAAAAATGAATAATAACCCCATTAAACTGGCAAGTGCATCCACTTCCCTGGTGATTATTGCTGGGCTCATTTGAAGTTGACAATGAATTGTATTGGCAACCCTGTAGGATTTCTTTCTTCAAACAACCCAGTAGGTTTCTTTTAGAAGGGAAACATTTCCAACTTCTGCTCAACTTCCCTATTCTCAGGGAATAGGGCTGAGTGTCCATTCACACCACTGTCTCTCCTTTGCTCACCCCAACAGGCCTCTTCTCCCCAACCTTGTCCCTCAGCAGCTGCACCTGGGGTGGTCGACACCTCTGAGAGGGACCTGAGAAAGGCCCCTTGACTTCCTTCCACTCATCCTCTGTAGAGAGGCAGCGTCCCTTTGGCTTCAGGCACTGGCTTCAACATTAAACCAAGGATGCTCAGAAAGACAAGTTGAGCAGATATTGTCTTTGTGCAATATGGCGCCCGATGCATAGACTGGGTTCCATGCTGGCATGCTCTGGCAGGGGCCGATCAGCCTCACCTCTTGCCAGGCCCCTGGGAGGGAGGCTGGGGGAAACTCACAGCTACCCAGTGGAGCCCAGAGCATCTCCTGTGGAGGAGTGTCATTTGGAGCTGAGCCCTTTTGGAGGTCCAGCCCTGGGGGGTGACACAGCCAGTCCACCCCATCTGGACTGAACCAGAGGAGACCTCTGCAGGCCTCACTCCTGGCATCCGAAAGAAACACGCTTTTTCCAGAAGGCTGCCTGGACGTGTTCTGAGCCATATCGGAAAAGGCCCTGGATCTGCAACTTCTCTAACACTTGGAACTGCTGAATTTTTGTGTTTTATGTGAGATGTTCTCATCCAAGAAATCCCGGGTGTCTGAAAGGGAACACAGTGCGTCTGCCTCAAACATTTGGCCCTTGGGAACGCTCCATATCTCCAGCCTGTAAACCGTGATCTAAAACAGCCTGCGCTGCTCACGGCCACTTCCAGCAAGATGGAAAACGGGCAGTTGGATGATCGCGGCTGAGCAATAGCAGAGTGCCAAATCCATGCTGCGGAAACGTCGCCCCCCAACTGCACACGAAGGCTCAGACACCCGCCCCCCCCGCCCTGATTTTATTTCTTCTCCGGCTGAGACTGAGTCCTGCCGTGTTGTTCTCTGGGTCACTTATATTTGAAACTGACTCATCGAAAGTCTATTTGGGGGGAACTGGCTCTCTCTTGAACAGTGTGAGCTCCAGCCTCCTGGCAGTTTTTGTCTCTATAAAATATTTAAATCCTTTCCTCTTTTTCTAAACGTGTTTTAGGGCTCATGTATATTATTTACTTCAGGAGCACTCAAGTTAAAACTGGGTTTGGTAAAGAAACTCTGTTTTGCTCACTGCCTTGGTGGGCACTGACTGGGCTGGATGGTGGGAAGGTGAGGTCTCAAATTGGCTCTGGGGCCTTGGGCAGATGTTTAACATCTCTGCATCTCCATATCCTAACCTGTAAGATCCAGGGAAGAAAATTTAAACATCCCCAGGTCAGGTGTCCTGTGACTCCTGAGCTGCCTGCCCCGAGTGGCCACACACACAGCCCTCCCCCTCCAGCCGTCTGGCACAGACAACAGCTACGACCCTTCCAGTTCTAACCATCTGTGTTCTAGACTCAGGGTGGGAGAAATACCTGGAACAAAGTCTCCAAACACCTTCCCACGCCCAGCCTGCATTGCCCTCCAGCCTCCACCTCCAGAAGGGGCCTGGCACTGAGAGAACAGGGAGATTTTATCCATCTCTTGGAGACTCCTCAGGAGAAAATTCTTGCAATGCAAAGGGACCTGGGGGGAGATGGGCATTCATAGGAGGAAGCCTTGTCCCATTGATGCGACCCCTGTCTGCAGAGCAAGCGCAAGGGCTCGGAGAGGTCTAGAGGTGAGAGGCTGCCCTGAGGAGAGAAACAGCCAAGGTGAAAAGTGACAGTGCGGGGGGCGGGGGCGGGGGCACCATTCACGGAAGAAATGGTCATCAACTGCTCACTGTGCTGCAGGCCCTGAGCATCCAGATGTGGACAGGACAGACAAGAGCCCAAGGAACTTATGTCTTCACAGGAGAGAGAGAGGCAGTAAACCAACCAAGAGAGAAAAGCTACATCAGATGGTGGCGAGTGGCCAGGAGGAAGGATGGAGGAGGCAAGTGGAGGGGCTGGCCTGGAGGTTTCAGCAGGAGTGTGACTCAGAGCCAGGGGTGACAGGAGGGTGACTGTCGGGTCCCAGGTGCTCCTTCCCTTCCCCCAAAGAATTAAATAACAAGAATAAATAAAACCATACAAACCCATATCTGTAGTATAACTAGAAGGCAGAGAATCTCCAAACTTCAAATTACCTGTAAATAGAAAAAATAAACAAATCCCAGCAAAC